>JAGKTI010007317.1:0-11209 GCA_018397915.1 Birgus latro
TGTTTTCCTTCTTTCAATCCACACAGTCCTTGAACCAACTGACCAATACTCTCTTATACTGCCCTTCCATCTCTAGCTAGAAAAATGCCTTAGTAATACATTACAGTTCTCAGTAACTGATTACTAAGTGATAACTCTCAGTACTAGTTATGGATTATTTTATTATGTATATATCAAAGACTTACATTTCACTACATTATTGGTAAGAAATAATTTATTGAACGTTCATCATTTCATAAATACATCTAAACGACTGTGGTTAGGAACAGATGGCTAACATGTATGAGTGAAAAAAAAAAAGGCCCTAAGCCACGTTTAGTTCTCAATGGTGAAATCCTTCTTCACAACTCATTCAGTGTTCTTTATTGATTTTGTACACTGAATGTGAGGATATTATAACTGAATTTCTTTGTGTTTAACATACAAGCTAAATTTTCATCATAGCTATTTTTCACATTACCTTATGGCTAGTTGCTGGGAAAGGGAGAGAATGAAGTCTTAACTAAACCATACTGTAGTTTTGCAAGGAAGATGTAATCGATTAGTAATCCATTACTGACGGATAAGTAGATTGTTTTGGATATAGGTGGTGTTTTCTGTTCCAAAAGTCTATCGCAAGTGGAACGAAATAGCAAGGGAACAGCAGTACAACCGTTATTTGGTTACTTACTTGCGTCTATCTGTGTCATGGTGTAGCAGAGTTTCCTGATCCAGACTTGCATTGGAGAAGGTGGTATTAAGGGAAGATAAAGTGAAGGCGATTGTGGAAGGGGTGGATGTGGTAATATTAAGAAGTGACTGTGGGCAACCTTCTGTAGATGATGGAAGTCGTGGTGGCCAACCTTTGCCACTGAAAAACATTCCCATGAAAATCCACACGCTGAAGGCAGCCGCTGCTACGAACCCCACCACAGCACCCTGAGGTAGTGTATACCATCACTGTTATTATGATCAATATCATCATCATCATCATCATCATCATCATCATTACAATAACTACTGTATCATAATTTTCATCATGGTTGTACTCATATTTATCAGCAGTATGACCAGCATTTACGAGTATTATTTTCATGGGTTATTATTATTAGTATAAATTAATAGATCAGTGCCAGTTATCGGGTTGGTCAGTGTAGTGCTGCCTAGATGTGAATCTACACTGACTGACAAGCCAAATGGACTCCTGAAAACCTGGTAACCATACTACACTGGGGAGTAATATTATAACCAATGCTTTGGAAGAAGTGAAAGAATATTGGCTTCCGGACTTCCTGCACGCCTAGACAAACAGTCGGGGGTGGCAATGAAAAGCGATCCGCAAACCCTCTAATTTATAGTCACTGGTGAATATACAGAAAGCCTTGGAATTGGGCATGTAAGCATTTTAAGGCCCTCCAAAATAGGCAGGTTAACAAAATAGGCAGGTTCACAGTCATGTGTAATGTGAAGAGCGTGAATGAGAAATGTCAGAGAATGCTTGTAGTGATTATGTTCAAGAGTCCTACTTATGTGCTGCTTATATTTGCACTGACAGATAATGACGACAGCTAGTCAAAATGACTGTAAAGTAGTGATTATGAACCTTTCTTGTTTGCATCCCTTTCAAGGCACCAAACTGTTCCCGCACCCTACCCCAATTTCGTGAAAGAAAGTTACGCTTACTCTCATGGGTATCCAACAACAAGTTCATTTTGGTTTTAAATTAAGCCAGGTAAACGAAGTCGGTGGTCCTTATTTTTGTCCGAAATTTATCTGTGTGTGTCTGTCTGCGTTGAAAACTCAAATCGCAGAAAATATTGCCTGTAGAAGGAAAAATTATTAATAAAATTTGTTTAAAGTCACAACTTGAGTTCACATGTCACACAACCAGCATTGGGAGTCATCCAGGATGGATACATGATAGTCAAGTTTTTATCTAACAGTATTACTACAGTCTACCTGGCTCACAGATGACCGGTAGTCTTGCATTTATTAACATTTTTACAAACACTGATTCATTCGTTTATTCGCTGCATCCTGTGTTTTCAGAGATAATGTTCGCCATGGAAACTCAGTGACTTATTTATACTCGTACTTGTTCTATGTTACGACTTTGAGCCTTGGCTTTTTGGGGCTAAGGGCTATTCGAGGTGCTAAGCATCCAATTGATTTCTGCACATAGATATTATATGAAGCAAACACAAGAATCCAGCTTCACAAAGATAAGTGGTCACGAATGGCACCAGCACGGTGAGTCTTTCTTGCTAGTACAGGTTTCCAGCTGAGAAGCCCAGAAGACTAGGGTTTCCTTCCCGGAGATCCCGTGATCCCGGCCCTAAATAGTCCTGCTTTATTTCCCGGGAATTCTGTTCAAATTCTGGGGTTCTTACAGTTATTGTTTATCTCTAGTGGAAACATCTATAGCTGCAAAAATGACACTCACAGATAATCTCCAGGCAGCAATAGAACAGATTCATAGTAAAAGCAGAAAGGGGTATGATTTTTTTTTTTTTTTACGTGTCCGACTCTGGGCAAAGGCATCAGGGCCTATTTCTCGGGGTCAGTGACCTACTCCAAGGCCCAGTAGTCCTCCTACACCTCCACATGTCACCACTTCGGCACTAACACCCACCGTCCATATTGAATACATGCTAGGGCTGTCTCATACAGGACTGGTGTATTGGTATTAGCGGGGGTATTTTTACGACATGTCGGCGGGTCATCTGGTAGATCAGGAAAGTCTGCTTTTAGGAAATTCAAATCCTTAAACTGTTCCATGCCCCAGCCGGGATTCGATCCCGGGTCCACTAGGACTGCAGGCCGCCTCTGCTGATTCAGCCATATTGGGAAAGAGTCTAATGTTTTTGAGCCAATGGATGATAGAACACATAATCTAGAGAAATTATTCCAGGCCCTCAACTCAGTACCACCAACTTCTGTTGAGGCCGAAAGGGCATTTTCTGCTGCTGGCCTCTTTATCACAAAATTAAGAACAAGGCTGACAGACAGTAGTATTAATTGTTTGTGCTTTTTGAAGAGTTATTTTATTAACAACTCTTAGAGTATGTGTGACTGTGCGCGGGAATATAGGATATGACTTGGGTACACAAATGATTCTATTCTTTTCACAGGTTAATAGAGTATTCTCTTTATGTTTTTGTGGGATTTTAAATAGCATTCAAGGCACTGAAAGTATGAGTATAATTCCTATATGTTTTAATACCTATCTCTGAGACAGTTTGAGTGTCATTTCTATTTCCATTATTATTATACGGAAGTTTAACTAGTTCACTGAGCATCACACAGAAGCTCCCACTGGACTGAGGCTAAAAGAGATGGAGCACAGTAACTATAATACTAATGCCTTCATATTAATGATTATGTTAGAATTTATTTTGGTGGTGAAATTGAGTGAAATAGTATGTGTGTAATTATGTTTCTAATTAACACAGAATTAAATTCAAAATGTCTGAGTTTATTTTATGGTTAAAGGAATGAGATTAAAATTCTGGTGATTCAATCATGTGTCTCATTTTAGAATTTACATCTTAGTTCAATCTTACCTATCTATTTGAAATTTTGATCTTTTAAGACTTTCAGTTTGAAAGTTAATAAAGAGAACATTGCTTCAGCTTTAGTGTAGTATAATGCATAAAATAAATTACCAATAAAAAAATCTAAGTATTATACTGGTATAGCATGTACGGTAAGCATAATGCATATAGCATTAATTAGTGCAAATATGACCAGATACGGGAAATCCCGGGATCCCGGGAAATACCCTGATTTGTCTCGTAATCCCGGAATTCTGAAACAAAACAAAAAAAACAAACAAACAGGAAACTCTACCAGAAGTTCTCAAGACAGCTCTCGGTTAACTCATTTGGATAGCATGACTGCCTCTCAGATCAATGTCTTCTTCCTTGATGTCACTGTCATCATCAATATCTTCCAAATTCACCCGGAGGGGGTACCTGATCTATTTATCACAGGTTTGCAGCATTCCAAGCGAAAAGTAGCCACTGAATAAGGTTTCCAGCATCTGCAGATGGTCAACAATGAAACAATGTCCGTTTGCAGGAAACCATTTGCCGTGGATATTCCTTCAAAGAAAGAGAAAGTATACCAAATTTCTCTTCCTTACACGTCTAATCCATAGAACATTTTTTTAATGAAGACAGCTTATAACTTGCAATTGCAATAATGAGTCCCCTTCCGTGCAGATGGCGATTGAGCTAACAGAGTGCTCTGAATAAATCAGCCAAAAATGCAAGCGTTTGAGTAGACTCATGGGCATCAAAATTTTCAGTCAGGCCTTGTCAGTATCCACAGAAAAACTGCTGAATTTCATTTAGCAATTAAAATACACGATATAGCACATGACCACATGACAATCATCTCACATCTGTGTGGTACAAAAGCAGTGTGTTCATGACCCATTTTCTCGTAAAACAACTGAAACAGTTGATGACAGCACGACCACGAATCATTTTCACAACTTTCACACAAGCCTCCAAATCTTCCTCAGGTTTGGAAGCAATGGTCTTGCTGCAAGCAGGTGCTGGTGAACAAAACAGTGAGTGAACTTTACATCAGGCATTTCTTTTATCATTACTGAAACGAACCGTGAGCGGTTGCCCAGCATAGCTGGTGCCCCATCAGTACATATTGAACAAATCATGTTAATGAGGAGTTAGTGTTTTGTGAAGAATTTCTTTATCATACTGAGCTCATCTATAGCTTGTGTAATCATCTTTAGTGACTGAGAGAAGTGCTTTTTCCCCCACGACTATTATTTGCGCCCCGGACAACTACCATTAGCTGACAGTAGTCTGAAACTTGTGTCGATTTATTCACCTGAAGGCTGATCAGTGCCGGACTAGCCTTAATATCAGCAACAGCTAATAACTCGACTGTGGATCACAGCATTTAATAATGGCACTTGTAATAATTTTTTCTTGCCTCCTTGCTAAGAAAAATCTTTGCCGTTTCAAGGGCACATGGCTTGATCTATTCCTTGTATGGGCTTTCACTGATTTTCCCGGTACACAGCTTTACAAGAAGCAAGTAGCAAAGACCTCTTTGTCTGTGAATATCCGTACATCGGTAATGTACTGGTACGGTGAAGCCTGATTCGTTTGACCATTAATGTCGTGATGTTCCCTGTGTCCCTGCCTTGATGACTTTAAATTCGTGTTCGAAAACATGACTCTTCACAGGATAAACTGTGACCACAAGTGAAACCATACTAAACGTAGCCATCGTTCCACTTTCATATTTTCGACATGGTGAGGAAGGATTCAGAAAAAAAAGAGTGACGAAGCAATTGCAAAGCACGTATAAGTACCGTGAAAAGGGACGTGGTCTAATCAAGACAACAAATGTAAAAAAACTCATGAGAGATCTCACTTCGGTGCACGACAAATTCCTAGCCACATACCTACCCATGGAAGGGTTCTGCTATCGCCCTTGGCAACTATTTGTGCAAGCTTGTGTCCCACCGCCGCGATAACTCCACCCCCAGCAACAAAAGTTCATACTTTTATTTGCCTGCTGCCTCTAGCTCAATATAGCTTGCCACAAGGCGAAATATAAACTCTTTTATAAATTAATGTGTTTAATAGTGTTTAGTGGCCACTATATGAGCACATTATAACTCTCAGAACATAACATTAATTTTTGCGGTCAACCTCATCACTGTTGTTAAAAAAGATAAACCCTCCTTAACTTTTACTCCCAACAGATGAACTGCATTTGAGAACTGCTTTCTGGCACCCATTGCATCCCCAAGGGGTGCGAACACCCATGGGTTAAGAACCCTTGCTGTACGGTACTTATGTCATTTATGCATCTGTAGAAAAGCATACAACAAAATAAACTGAGAGGGATCTTGGAAGTTTTGCTTATGTATGGTTGAGCAGACCCTTTGACCACAGGTATGCAACTGCCATTATGAGGTAATCCCATAGGTTCCTTACATCGTTGATGTGTCTGCGTCTTAGTGTTGCATGTACTGTGCATGCTCAATGAAGCAGGCTATGATGCATGGGCCTGTTCTGCAAGCACGGTACATTTTATCTGTGATTCTGCTCAACCGCAATCTAATATATTAGCTGAGAAGGCCTGGGTGATGTTCAAATGTTAGCCATCAAGTAGGTAATTGAACTTTATCAGCACTTTTGAATGATGTCTTTGATGGGTGAATGTCAGGAGGGGGTCTTGTACTACAGCGTTCTGATCGAGGTTTTGTTTATCCTGCACGTGAAATAAGTGTTAGTTCTTTTATATTTCTAATATTGGAATGTCTTGTATCTGCTGTTCCAGAACTTGATCTCTCTCACTGATGAACTTCAGCAGTCTGGGAACAACTGTCCCTCACACTGCTTGCAAGGTTAGCTTGTGCATTTTCATCTCTGCTCAGCAGAGTTTGGTCCAAGTGAATTGCTTCCTACCCATGCCTCTTTAACCCACCCCGTCCCATCCACGTACGATGCACGTCGTAACTTTTTTTTACACTGAGACCCGATGACATGCATCTTGTGTTATGCAATTGAAAGGTCTGTCATTTGCACATTTTTCAAGTTTCGCGGGAGATTTTTGGTAGGCATAGGTGGGAGACCTGTCTCTACCCCCAGTCAGGTGGCGACACTGTCTGACCCTGTGTAACCCCCCCATGGGGGATGCGCCATTTTCTCGCAACTCACCTGTTAACAGTGACCCGGCCAGTAAAGACACATAGCACCACGGTCTCTCTGATGATGAAATTCAAGGTGAAAGTGATTCCCGATCCCGCGGACAAAGATTACGTGGCACCAGAGTTAGTAATGAATAGAAGTAATGAGGAGGTAACATCGCCATGGTAGGTGCGTTATGTTGATGTGTTTGGTGAGTGAACAACACTTATATCGCCTGGTTAAGTTTCTCTCACATAGAGAGCTTCTTTTATGGAGTGCGGCGCCATAGAAAGTGGTAGCTAGGTGAGGGACCTCTCACCTGTTTAGAGAATTTTTTACTTCAGGTGAGCACTTTCTCGCTGATTTTTCAATGTTTCTCACCAAAAGTGGAGGTTTGAGCTAAAAAGAAAAAAGTCCAAAATTTGCTGGGTTCTGGAAGTGGGTTGGATAAAAAAGTTGCTGGTGCAGGGCGGGTTAATTCCAGAAGACTTTACTTGCTTTCCTATGACCTATAAGGATTTCATTGCTGTGTGAAGACCCCCTAGTATGACAACCAAATAAGTCTTGGAACTCCGACTTGACCCATTTAATTTCCATCAGCTTGCAGTGCAGTGCCTCATCGACAGTGATTACATCATTATGTAGACAAGTTTCTGGCTCCGCGATTGCATCTCAGTACCTTAGTGTGGAGCGTATCCAGTTCATGGGCTGGAGCTAGGACTATTGTCATGTATCCAGTCTTGTCAGTTCCGGAGACACGCTGATGTTGGCTTGGTTGAAGTGCCTCCATCCCTTCTCAGAACCTGCCTTATCACTTTGGCACTTCAAAAAGAATGCAGTGTCTTTTGCCACAACTTGAAGTGCTTGGTCATCATCTTCTATAGGCTCATGGAACCAGCCTTTTTCACCACATGTAGTAGGTTGTGCTATACCCACTATCACTTCTGCAGCAACAATTTCTCCCAGTGCACCAGGGACATCAAAACTTTTTTTTTTCTTTGCATACCATCACATCCATATCCATGTCTGCTTCAAGTCCTCATTGCCATGTTGCTACTTGTGTGGCATGAAAGCTGTATTTATCATCAAAGTTCGAATCGTTGATATCTAAATTGTCACACTTGAAATGTACAGACTGGTATACCACAAAATTTGGTGGTATCGCAATGCCTGTTTCAGGATCCTTTTCACGCAGGGTGCTTTCTGCTAAGGCAGTGTCTAATTACAAAATGTTGCTGTAACTGATGATCTGTCCATCATTGTGGAAAAGATTCTCAAGTTCATTGGATCTTGTTGCCTGGAGCGGTGCACTTCCAAGACCAAGGTGCTTCGGTGTCCAACGTTTTCCACCACTGAGGTTGTAAACAATGTCTTGTGCTTGCTAAGAATCCTTGACTGGGTTCTGATTCCTTTTTGGCTTGGGTCCTCATTGTCAGGATATTTTTCTGGGTCCTCCTCTAGGATAATCTGGCCGTCAAACATGAGTCTCAGAAACATAATCAGGTTTCCGGGAACGGAAGATATCGTTTTTTCCTCGTTAACGACAAATCTCTTTCAGATAGGATGTGAGAAGATGTCAGATCATTGCCACATGTACCATCTCAGGGAATTCCTCGCTGGCATGGTACTGAGGTATGTGTAATGGTTCTTCATCTTCAGAAACTAATCTCCAAAATGGAATGTTTCCATATTCTATGGGAACAAGCAGAACCTTTCTTTCTGGTGGTTCCAGTGTGATGCAATCATATAAGTCACCAATTCAGTGCTGAAGTTTGGCTTTGAACATGCTACTCCTGGTGAGAAATGACTGGGGTATTTCCTCTTCTGCTTTCGCGGGCAGTTCACAATAGTGATATCATACTACTGACAAATCGTGTACTTGTGCTTTTTTTTCTGATTCTTTCAGCTCCATAACCAACCATTCCAGAGTAAGAGTCGATCCTTCACTAGAGGCTTTCTCTGTCTTTTATGCCATTCTTCTGAAATTTGTGTTAACACTTCTTTTGGTACTTCCCTTCAGCAGCACTGAGGTCAAGCACTCCAGAAAGGTGCACATGAATGACAGTCATATTTCGAGGCTTCCAGAATAGAGCTACTCTTGTTGAACGTTGTTACAGATATGAGCTTTTCGCTTACAACTGAATCCTTACAGAACAAAAAATGCATTCTTTCCAATTCATACCGCTATCGAACTTGCATACCTTGTTTCTTTGCTTGTATTTTATTGGGAATGGCTGGACGATGGCCAGTTTAATGAACAAGCCTGCTGAAGTTTGTCTATTAATGATATGTGGAAACTACTGGTAAATGTGGAATAACAAGCCCCATGGTAGAAAAGCTTATTGTTAAAATATAAAGCTTAAATAGCATTAATACTGTCTATCGTGTTTTTGTTCTCATGATGGTGGGGTTTTCTTCTTGCTTGAGCAGCTTCTTACAGGGTTACTTTCCCTCTTGCACAAAGCTTGTGAGTTCTTTCACGTGTTTTTTCTTGACAGAGAATACAAGGTTTTGGGTCCTATAGCTTATCTCGTTTCAGACAACAGCCTACATCCATTCTAATTATGTGAACTGCAAAGATGACTTAAGATTCAAATATCTGCAACAGAAGAAAAATTTCATCATTAGAGATGAACATGTACACATATGGTACTGATATGGTAAAAATACAGATACAGATACAGATTATGTCATATAAATGTACACATGTTATCCAGCATGTGCACACTTCGGTTTACTGATAACATTACAGTGAATAACTTTCTAGGCAAATACATATGTAACAACGTTAAAAGGCATTACAATTAACATAACACTAATACAAAAAACTTATTTTCTGAAGATTTGGACTGATTTTCTTTTTTACAGAAAAAATTCAGTTATAGTCCAGTCCATCATTCGGCTGTATTGTTTTAGAGGTTTCCATGGGAAAGAGAGTCAAGAGAAAACTTTGCAAATGCTTAAATGGATTCAGCACATCCTAATCCTTTAGAAATAACACAATTGCCAACTTTGTCTTGCATTTGCCTACTGGTATTAGATTTCCTGATAATCATAGCAGACCACAGAAGAAAAAAGAGACTCTCCGAACTCTAGTTTCCAAATACTTTTAACTTTCTTTCCCTTTTGGCTACCTAATTATCAAACACATATTTGTTTGCGATTAACCTCGACTTCGACTTCGGGCTATTAAAGGCAACACAAAGTGTGTGAAAGAAGAGATCATTGGAAGTTCAGGCATAGCTGGGTATGCATGAAAGCATATTTTAGTGATACCAAAAGTTCTGTATTTTTTTTGTTTTTTAATGCAAGGAAGAAGGAACCAAAGGCCATGGACCCACATACTGTTCCCTCCAAGAAAAAGCAAAAACAATACAAAAGAGAGCCAAATTCAAGATCCATTAATTTCGAGATGCCTGGACACACTGTGTTTGAAAGACTGGAGATCATAGGAAGTAGGGAATACAGACAGAGGAAGACAGTTCCAGAGCTGACCAGTTGCATAAATGAAGGACTGGGAGTAACGGTTAACTCTTGCATTAGAGAGTTGGACAGAAAAGGGATGAGAGTTTGTTGCTAGACGGGTACTACGTGCCCATCGTAGAGGTGGAGGGATGCAAGCAGACAGTTCAGAGGAACAGTGACCGTTGAAGCAGCGATAGAAGAGAGATAAAGATGCAGCAGTGCGGCGAAGAGACGAAGGTTGAAGGTAATCAGTAAGAGGAGGAGAGTTAATGAGGCGAAACACCTTTGACTCCACCCTATTGAGAAGAGCTGCATGTGGGGAGCCTCCCCACACATGAGAGTTGTACTCCATACACGAGCGAATAAAACCCGTGTACAGGGACAACAACTAGGCAGGGGTAAAGAAAGTTCGGAAACGGCTTGGCACACCTAATCTCTTGAAAACAGATTTCACAAGAGATGTAATATGTTCTTTCCAAGACAAATCCAGAGAGAATGACACCCCAAGCATGTTCAAGGATGATGCAGGACATAACTGTTCATTATTAAACATTAGTGGGTAATCCTGAGGAAGATTTTGTCAGTTTATAAATGTAAGAACTGAGTTTTTGATGCATTAAAAATAACAAGATTATTTTTACCCCGATCAGAGATACGAGCCAAGTCAGACACTAGGTTAGCCATAGCTTCATCGCTTTTTTGTTGAAGTAACTGCTGAGATGGACGTTGTGGAAACCGAATGGAAAGGTGAAGGGTGGAATCTTCAGCATATGAGTGGATAGGGTTAGATGTACAGCTTAGAAGGTCATTGATGAATAAAAGGAAGAGAGTTGGTGAGGGGACAGAGCCCTGAGTAACACCACTGTTGACAGGTCTAGGAGAAGAACAATGGCCGTCTACAACAGCGGCTATAGAACGACCAGATAGGAAGCTAGAGATGAAGGCACAGATAGAAGGATAGAAACCGTGTCACGAATTTTCTTCATTGTAAAATCACGTTGAGTTAAATCGTGACATTGAGTTATTTGTGAGGAGCAAATTATTATATGTACGACAATTTTAAGTTGTCGGTTTTTGCTCCGGGCCCATTG
>JAGKTI010007317.1:25875-37343 GCA_018397915.1 Birgus latro
TTGGGAATGGTCACCCTTCTTTGGGACTGGCTGAATGAGAGCAAACTTCCAGCAAGAAGGAAAGGTACAAGTTGATAGACAAAGGCAAAAGAGTTTACCTAGGCAGGGTGTAAGCACAGAAGCACAGTTCTTGAGAACAACAGGAGGGACTCCATCAGACCCATATGCCTTGTTAGTGATGAGGCCAGTGATGGCAGAAAATACATCAGCTGAAGAAATTTTAATGTCAGACATGAGGAAGTCGGAGGGGAGAAGTGATGGAGGAACAGCACCAGAATCGTCTAAGGTGGAATTGGAGGAGAAAGTCTGAGTGAAGAGATCTGCTTTATCAGTAGAAGAAATAGCTACAGAGCCATCAGAGTAGAAAAGAGGAGGGAAGGATGACGAGGTAAAGTTGTTAGAAAGGTTTTTGGCAAGGAGCCAGAAGGATCGGACAGAATTCGAGTTGGAGTGTTGAGAGCATTTAGTACAAATGAAATTATTTTTAGCAGAGCGAAGAACAGACTTAGCACGATTCCGGGCAGAAACATAAAAAAGATGTGATTCTGGAGTAGGTTGGCCCCTGTACCTGCTATAGGCCCTCTCCTTGTTGCAGATAGCATTAGAACAAGCGTGATTAAACCAAGGCTTTCTTGCATTAGTCAGAGGATATGAGAAAGGAATGTATGCTTCCATGCCCGAGAGAATATCTTCAGTAATGTGCAAGGCACACTCAGATGGCTCCCAGCCATGGAAGCAGTAATCATTCCAGGGAAAATAAAAAGAAGTACTACCCGAGGGCCTCCCAGTCCGAAGCTCCAAAGTGTCATAGACGACGCTTCTTTGGAGGGTCCACAGCCCATATCGGAGCGATATGTCGGGAAGCTGACATGGCTCTCCTCAGGCAGATGTAAGCAGACACTCTCCTCAGGCAGATGTAAGCAGACACACAGCATTAACAGGTGTGGATACAAGTATACCTGCTGGGCGTGAGTTTAGGGTGACACAAGGACAGAAGAGAAAGAACAGGGAGCCTGATGTTAGCTCCACATATAGCTGCAGACAATAGATATGGGGAGGTGGAGTAAAGGAAGGAAAGTTGAGAGAAAGTAAGTGAAAGCTGAAGAGAAAGTAGGAGAGAGAAAGAGAATAAGAGGAGTGGTGTCAGGGTAGAGGTCAGGCAGAGTATGGGAACCCATGTTGACACAGCAAAATCTACCATGGGAAACATGCTGACCTTTGCATCCCATGCTGACCTCTGCATTTACTACCGTGGGAAACATGCTGACCTCTGCATTTACTACCGTGGGAAACATGCTGACCTCTGCATTTGCTCGAGCCTCTTCGATGGATGACGCGCGGATAACGTGTGGATGAAGGTGGTGGATGAGTGGGTGAAGCCATCACCCACCTCGCAACCATGTGAGCTGCTGGTGAACATCGGCAACTCTCGAGGCCGGGACAGCAAGGGTAGGGCATACAGTATTCAGAGGTCGAGCTAACGTCGTGGCGAGGAGACGTGAGCTCAGGGCAGCGGAGACGTCACGAAGGGCGTAACCGTGAAGCCGAAAGGAAGTCTGCTGCGAGCGTGAGGAAGTAGTAGTTCCAACGACAGACAATGAGAGTACTTCTGTTAACAGTAAGTAGAAGTACAAGCCAGTGTAATCGCGGGTACACTTGTGAACAGTGGTAATATCTGCCCGTCGTCGGGATTAGTAGAGAGGCTCCTAGTTACTTAGAAAGAAACGGAAGGAGAGAAGATTTTAATATTTAAATATGTTTATTGTATTAAGTGATAAGATACTAATGTAACAGTGTAACATAATCTAAATAATTGAATAAAAGAGAGTGCTTTAGTTATAACAGTACCAGTGTGAATTTAAAGGATTAAATATATAAGGTTGACTTTAAAGCCCGGAATAAAAGAGTGCTTTAATTAATACAGTGTTAGTAATTAAGTGAATTAAGTGTAGATGATTAAGTGCGGGGGTAATAAACGGTATCCAGCACGGAACATTTAAAGTGAAGCGAAATGAGGTGGAAAAATACCTCATGATTTTCATGTGTGTAAATATATTGTAGATATTATTTTGATAATTAAAACCTAGAAAAACCATATCATTTTCATTTCTTCCAGTTCCCAGTTCTGAGTATATATGAATAGTGAACATCGAAGTCGCGCATGCCAGTGTCTATTGTTTCACGCTACCAAAGTAATAAATAAGGGAGGATAATATTCCCGGGGTTAATATCATTGTTGTATTAAGGGGGGCGGGGGCGCGACAGATAGGACAGGTTAAGGTAATAAGGTTATGATCGGAGGAGCCCAACGGAGAGAAAAGATTAACAGTGTAGGTAGAAGGATTAGTTGTTAGAAAGAGGTCAAATATGTTGGAACTCTCTCCAAGGCAGTCAGGGATATGGGTAAGGTGCTGTACAAGCTGCTCCAGGTCATTAAGGATAGAAAAGATGTAGGCCCGTTCACGAGATGGATCAGTGAAAGGAGAGGAGAGCCAAAGTTGGTGGTGAACATTGAAATCTCCTAGAATGGGGATTTCAGAGAAAGGAGAAATGGATAGAATGTGTTCCATCGTTGAAATAAAATAATCAAAGAATTTTTGATAGTCAGTAGAATTAGGGGATAAAGAAACAGCACAGATACATTTAGTCAGAGACTGACAGGAAAGCCGAAGCCAGAGGGTAGAAAATTCAGAAGAATTAAGTTCAGAAACACGAGAGCAAGATAGGTCGTTGCGTACATATACACAACAGCCATCTTTGGCTTTGAAATGAATATAGAGAAAGTAGGACGATACAGAAGAGGGTTTGCTGTCAGTTGCCTCAGACAGCTGAGCCTCAGTAAGGTAGAGAAGATGAGGTTTAGAGGATGAGAGGTGATGTTCAACAGAGGGAAAGTTAGAGGAAAGGCCGTGAATGTTGCAGAAATGAAGAAGTGAGTCAGACAGTGGTTCCAAGCAGCTCACATTGTTGTCACCGGGAGAGGGGCGGTTGGTGGGGGCATTTATGGTCCCCTCCCCCCCTGGGGACATGAGGCATTGTTATTCACTGCCATTTTTCTTGATAATTTTTGAAAAGGCAGTGTAGTGTTTACTGTGCATGTAGATTGGTGTTGACAGTTAGAGAACTTGTATTGGAGAGCACCCTGGCTCCGTGTTAATTGTGCACTGAAAAGTTCATCAAAGAGGAGTGGTCAGGAACTAGTCCTGAGGGCTGATGAAACGGGAGCTCCAGCTCTCCCTATCACCAGCTTACCTTCCACCTTGGGAGTGCTGCCCTGATCGACTGGTGCTACAGGCTACTCCGCTGATACTGTCCATCCAGCACTTACAGAAATGAATGGTGATCAGATTCAAAGTCGCTCCTGTCAGAGGCATTGTTTGGTAACACACCCTGCCCCCACAACTTGCAAGCAGCAGACCTTGGTGAGGAAGCCACCCTCATCATGGATGGCCAGGCTCGTTTGATGGCTGTAGGAAAACCAAAGAGGGCTAAGACTTTGGGGAACCTTGCCGACACATTTGTTCCATCTGTACTACGGATTGGCATTGCATTGAGCTGGATAAATGTTGTCTTTGATAGGTAGTATGAGCTGACACTCGAATAATTTTATATTGTTTCCAGCATTGTAGTTGCTGCTCAGGACATTGATGTGCTGGTTCTCCTGCCTGTCCACTTTGAAAAGGTGTCATCTTCGAGGGTCTGGATGAAATCGGGTTCAGTCAAGACACCAAAATACATCCCGATTCACTCAGTTCCAGCTCAGTTTAACAACTGTGTTCTTAGAATCTTGCCTGCCTGTCGTTCATTAACAGGCTCTGACACAGCACTGTTTCCTGGTGTGCCACACCTAGATATCCTCCTGGAACATATTCATAAAACATCATGGCCTCCTGTCGATCCTGGGCAAAGGTGATTTCACTAACGAAGGCTGTGCTGATGTACAAACCTTCATCTGCAGTCTACAAAGCAAACAGAAGTACAACTGTGGACAGTAATAGGCCAACCCTCTTTGCTCAAGCGCACTTCATAGAGACGCTGCCACAAGCATATGATGCTTTATTCTTCCACATCAAGCGAGCACCCTATCAACCAGCAGTATGGGAAGAGGCTGACAAGTAGCATCCTGTACTGCACCAGAGGCTATGGATGGAGAATTACAAGTGGCGCTCTAGTCCCTATCTTGATGTCCCTGCGCTCAGTGCCCAAGTCCTGCATAGAACTGATCAGCTGCAACTGTACCACGAATTGCAGAAGTGGTAACTGCAAATGCAAAAAGAGTAAGCCGCCATGCACTCATGCATGTAATTGTAGCATAAGGAAAAGATGTGAAAGATGACACTGTCTTTGCTGACGAAATTGAAACGACTGTGTGAAGATTAACGCACTACATGTATATATTGTGTTGAAAATAATTGACTTTCCTCATTTCTTTTTTTACTTCTTTCTTTTTGGATGACCTAGTGTGTGTAGGCTATCATACAAGCAAAGTCATGTTTTGTTTTAAAAGTACTATAAATGATAGAAAATGATGAAATAAAAAGATTATTTTCATTTATACAGTAAACAGCATGTTCTGTTTGTCTGTGCTTAGCCACGTTGAATAATTAGTTACATCTCGTGAACAACGCAAACTTTTTTTTTTTTGCAAATGGCAAAAATGAATTGAGCATACCCAAGGAAAAACTATTTGCAAACGTTGTCTTGCATGCCTCTTAAACTGAGCCGAATTCTCAGAAACGGTACCAGTCAACTGTGTTGGTTTGTTCTCACTGGTTTTCGTTTACAGTTACTATACATTTAATCAACTTTGGAGACGCTGAAGAAACTGTAAGCGAAGTATGCAGTTCATACAAGATGAAACAGTAAAAAAGTGGCAACACCGGGAGTTACACTGGCCAAAGGAAGTTTGGGACATAAAAATGATGTGCCATTCCAACCCGTACCGTTCGTCCACAATCCAAGCCATGTAGCATTAGGCTAGACCAACAGACACACCGAGAATTACAGGAACATCCCTGTAGTCCTGTTATTACCACTGCTGGTTGGGTTTCTGCCAGTGCACTGAATGATTAAATTTATTGCAGAGAAAGCCTTTGGGGGATGCCGTTATTCATAGAAATATAATACAGTACTTCTACACAAGCTGTATTCAACCACACTGCTATAACAAGAAATTAGAGTGGACAAATGATTTAGATAACAAATTGAAGAAGTACCCATTTTAAGGAGTGAGACGACGACCTTATTTACTTCATGGTTAATCCAGCATGGAAAATTGTTAGTGCTGTTACCAGTGTCACCTTAATAATTTTCTTCACTGACCTTAAAATTGGCCCAAGGTATGAGAATGCCGCCTATGATGACGCCATGTAGTGGACCCGAGAGTGCTACAGCCAGGACGTTTTTGATATGATTGAGGGGCCCCAGGTTCCCCACAAAGAGTCCTACGATGGTCACCAGGATCCCAATAACTGCAGCTGGAAAGTGAATGGGACCAGAATAGGATTTACTTAATGATTATGACTAAAGTGCTCAATTAAAATGGGATTAATTCTCAGTTGTTACTGATCCACAGTTAATGATAAGTTTTGTGTGAAAATGTGGAAAATTATAACATCATTTAAAAATACGGTTCGTAGTTTTAACACTGTTCCAGGTCAGACAAAACAGGAGCATTTTCTCAATGAAAACATTTCCTTAGGTATCCTTCATTTCTGTGTAAGGGTCACGGTACTGTGACAGCAAGACACTAAGATCGTATATTTTCTTTCATATCTGTGTATACTCATAAACAGACCTTATGTTGACATCTTGAAATTTCATTCTTGCTACTACCAGATGAGTGTATGTGGTTTAGAAATGCGTAATTAAACTGAAAATGGTAATGGAGGCTACAGGTAACCCATCCATCAAAAGTCTCCCCTAAGATATGCTAAATAGCCTGGCGTAGCAAGGGAAAAATATATCTAATTCAAGGGATTAATCTGATCCATCTGGTGATGTCTTCTTTATTTTGTTCTTGGTACGACCATTCTCTAACAAAATTGGGAATGCTTGCGTGCTGGAAGATGAAAATAAAGGATACATGCTTCACAATATCGAAAAAATTACTCTGAGCTGAAGAAAAAGATTGTGCAGTCAAGCGTATTCCATATTAAAACTGAACTTCTCCATATCATTGGATTACAGCCAGGTAACCTCTACACGGCTGTAGTTATTGGGACACATGCCAAAGCTATTTTCATTCAACAGGGTAGCAGTGAGGAAAGGCGACACAGCTTCAGAGAGAACTGTTTGAAGTATTACACGACTGCAGTATCTTAACTACAAAAAAAGTTCCCATTCAATGTACCTGTCATGAAGGAACCCTATGTTCTACACCCTGCAAAGAGAGACTTCACTCATCCTCAGTGGCAAGCATCTTTAACACTCAACATTGCAGAAGTTATGCCAGAGAATATTTTGCCAGTCATGTTCCAGACAGATTCATCCACAACAAAAGACCTGTGTAATTTGGTGGGAAAGCAGTGGAAGTTTTATCAGACAGAACACATTCCACAGGAAATGTTTATTAAAATGTCACTCCTCAAACTTCTACTAGGGTACAAGACTCTTACTGGCAGCAGGTACATGAAAAATTTGGTATTGGACTCGAGGAAAAGAACCCATCTGAACATCAAAAAAGGAGGATTGATCAGTACTGTGCTGACACTTGTGAGATGAAAGATGTGTAGGGAAGAAAAAATTCCCTCAACTGTTTGTGCTTGCTAAGTGTGTGTTGACTCTGAGTCATGGAAATGCTGCCCTTGAAAGTGGGTTTTAATAAAAAAAAAACTTTTTCTTGCAGTCCATGGTCAAAGCCTTGGAGAAGAAACGCTCATTGCTTTGCGAATTGTGAAAGATCATCTTGTGAATGATGGTGGTGTAATGGGCATCCCAGTCACTTTAGATCTTTTGAAAGCTATGATACATTTCCACCAGTAATACCAACCTGACTTAAGGTCATGAGAAGGCAAGGGAAGATGTGCAAAAAAAAAGAAAAGATCAACAAGAGGAAGAGGCTACAGAGAACAAAAGAAGGCAAAGGAGATTAAGAAAATAGCAGAAATAGAGACAAAGTTGAAAAGATCTGTATTCACAGTGGCTGATGCAGCAATTTCCAAGGGTAATCAGAAACTTCAAAATGCTCTTCGTCAACGTGTAATGTTCAGGATTGAATTGCAGAATGCTCAGGCACAAACTGACATGGGACTGGAGAGAAAACATTCTCTGGAGAAGGAAATCTCTGTGCCCGAGAAACGGAAAATTGACATTGTTAAGAAACAGATGAAGCAATGATTATTCACACCTGGAAATCTAATAGTTTTCCACATGCACTTTTTGATGTTGCATCTTTTTTGTAGCAGACACACAAAATGTTGTGCTATTAGTTTCATAGTAACTAAGGTGGCTTGCACTGAATGTATGCTCGTTTTAAGATTAGTTACCGCCCACTCTGAAGGACATTTAAGCTTATTTGAGTTCAGTTATTATTGCAGAGCCAGAAAACAATACTGATATTTCAGATTACACCAAAATAAATTGACGCATTATGTTTGTAGATATTTTTTATGACTTACCATTTGATGATTCTTGGTCAACGCATAAAAGAGCATTAGAAAACTATAGTTACAAGCATTAAAAAAGTAAAAATTTTAATTGTCAGTGTCATAAAATATTCATAAAATTTTACTGAAAAAGAGCATAAAATCATAAATAAAATGTCTAAACAGTGGCTGGGAGGTATGTAAAATTAACGAACTGAGGTCTTTAATTTGTACACAGAGAGCAGACATTGGATGAATACTGAGATTCGAGAATTTTTAGCAGAATATCAGATTAAGAGCTATAATATATGTGTGTCAAACTGTCTGCGAAGAACCGGGCGGGGTAGCTATTTATATAAAGGATTCATTAAACTGTTACAATAATGCCAGCATTAAAGTAAATAAAGGCAGAAATTGTGTGGGACGAGACTGGTAAGAACAGGTAGAAATTACTCTTAGGAGCTATTTACAGAGCAGACAATAAATACCTTTGGGAGGCAATTGGGAATGCTTCATAGTCCAAGGATAGATTGGCGATATCAGACATGAAATGCAGAGTCAGAGGAACTTCTGGAGGCAGTACAGAATAACTTCCTTTATCAGTATATCACGAAGCCCACCATAGGAAATAATATAATAGACTTGGTTTTATGTAACGAAGACAACGTCATTAACAATATAGAAGTTGATGGATGACTTGGTAATAGCAATCATGAAGAAATTAAGTTCAAATTTATTTGGGAATGTTTGTTCTATTGGAAACCCTTCGACTGTTCTTAATTTTCGTCTAGGAGATTATGATGGATTTAGAGCTTATTTTAGAGCCGTCTTCCATGGGGAGACCAGTTACTTTTTGGGGAATCAGGTCTGTGGGGAAACCCAGGTCGTAGATGAGGGCCAAGAAATGGGTGGGAATGTGTGCCAAGTCACTGGGGAAGCTCAGGTCATAGGTGAGGGACAGGATGTAGGTGGAAGTGTAGTTCAGGTGACTGAGATTAACTCAGGTCTGGTACCACGCAGCCGTTCGGCTAGTGAGAAATACGAGTTAGTAAATATAATACACAGAGGCCAAGATAGATATATCCCTTCAGAACCGTTTAGAACGTATAATTCAAAACCAAGATGATGAAACAGCAGATTAAAGTCTCTCATAGGCAAAAAGAAAGGAATATATAGAAAAAAAAATGGAGAGGAACCGGTATGCGATTTTGAATAGGGATGTAAAGTGGGAGATATGAAAAGCAAAGCAAGGTTATGGAATTAAAGTTGCTAGTGAATATAAAGAAAACTCCAAGGTTTTTTACCAATTGTACCGTACGAAAAATAAAGATAGGATCGAACCTCTCAGAAGAATTAGGTAACATTACCAGTGAAGATAAAGAAATGTACTCTATCCTAAATAATTATTTTGTATCAGCAATTACCAAGGAAAATCTAGACCTGGTCCCTCAAGCCGCAAATATTTACGATGACAATGCGGGCAATATTCTGAGCAGAATAACCACATGTAAGGAGTAGGTATTAAAAGTAATTAATAAGTTAAAACCACAAAAATCGCCAAGTTCGGACGATATGTATGCAACAATTATAAAGGAAACCAAAGAAGAGTTATGTCAGCCACTTTCAGCAATATTTAATGATTCTTTAATTTCAGAAGTTCCAGTGGCACGAAAGACCGCAAACGTAGTGCCCATTTTTAAAAAGGGTGATAAAACAGCTGTGTCAAATTATCGTTAGATAATAAATAAAATTAGGGAACACTTAGAAAGATTTAATCTTATAAATGAAAGTCAGCACGGATTTAGGCAAGAATGAGCCTGCCTCACAAACTTGTCATTCTTCTCGGAGGTCTATGAGGAGATAAAGCTTACGATGTTATTTATCTGGACTTTAGTAAAGCTTTCGATAGAGTCCCACAAGAAAGGCAGGCTAGAAAGTTTCGAGCCACGGTATAGACGGCGATACCTTAAAATGGATAGAATGCTGGCAGAAGGGACGAAAATAATAAATGTAACTAAGTTGGACTGGGGACTAGAAACTAGCGTTGTACCACAGGGATCAGTACTCGGTTCCTTATTCTTTATTGTATATATACAGTAAATGATAGATTTAGGAATCACCAGCAGTATTAGCAAATTTGCCGATGACACAAAAGTAGGGCATATCATTAACTCGACTGAAAATTGCCTTAACATACAAAAGGACCTCGATATATTGTCTAAACGGTCTAAAAACTGGCAAATAGAATCTAACGCTGATAAATGCAAAATACCGTACTTAACGTAGACATGACCATTGGAGATACTAAATACAACTTAGATAACAAAGAAATTAGTAAATCGGAATGAGAGAGATATCTACGAGTTATGGTTAGTAAAGACCTCGGACCAAGGCAGCAGTGTATTAATGTGAGAAATAAAGTAAATAGGGTCCTAGGATTTATTTCGCAAAGTGTGAGCAACAGGACATCTAAAGTAACATTGAAACTTTATCAGGCATTAGTGAGGCCACATTTAGAGTACGTCGTGCAATTTTGGTGTCAGAACTATACAGTGGATATGAATTCCTAGGAAAATGTACAGAGAAAAATGACAAAAATAATACATGATGCTCGGAATTGTCGTATGAAGACAGACTAAAAAGACGAAATTTGCACTCACTAGAGGGGCGAAGAGTAAAGGGAGACTTAACTGATGTGTCTAAATGGATGAAGGGAATTAATACGGGTGATATTAGCAAAGTACTTAAAGTGAGCATACATGACAGAACTAGAAGTAATGGTTTCAAACTAGATAATTTCCGTTTTAGTAAAGAAATAGGCAGAAATTGGCTTGGCGCAAAAAAAGCAGGCGAATGGAATAAGCTGCCTAATGATGTAGATGCTGCCACTTCCATTGAGAATTTCAAACATAGGCTAGATAAGCATATGGCAAAAAGGGATGGGTACACATAAAAAAAAATTCCTTCAGCCAGTACTAATTTATTCTTTTTCCCTTTCAGGTTACATGATAGTCTCTTTTTCTTCTTTTACACTATCCTATAAAATGTCCACACAAGTTTTTCTGTACTGCGTGGTGTTCCTTCTGACTTTTTCCTGTCGGCTTTGGCTGAAGGGTTTGGAGGGCGGGGGAAAGCCTTCTTCTTTGCTATCCTTATCTCATTCTAGTAGTTCCGTTACTCTTCTACGAGCTGCCTGGCATGGGCCCACTGGCATAATGCAGTTATCCTTTCTTCTTATGTACCTATATGTTTAATGACGTTATTTATATGTGCACCTCTGTCTTTGATAAATTTGCAAAATATGAGAGGAGAGAGAGAGAGAGAGAGAGAGAGAGAGAGAGAGAGAGAGAGAGAGAGAGAGAGAGAGAGAGGAGAGAAATTGCGGTGGGTTAATAGGCCCATGATTGATAATCCCCTCCTCACATCCCAATTATCCTTTAAGACACTCTTTCTTGTGCTTACCGTACGGTATATAATTCACAGCTATCCTTGAATTTATGTATAATGAAATATGTTTTGTGTATATAATATTATTTAATATTTATGTTTTTAATATTTATGTATATTTTATGTATAATGAAATATAGTTTATGTATGTACTATTATTTAGTATTCATTTGACTAGAAATAAGTATGTAAGTTTAGAACACTATTATTTGTCAGCGACTTAGTAATCTCCCTTGTGACTTTCTCCTCCTTTATTTCTGTATAAAAATGACAAGTGTACTCCAACTCTTTCACTTTGCTATCCCCTAAGATGTTAATACACGAAAGCGCTCGAGATATTTCGTGTTCCCTTTTCCTTGTGCTTATCAGGATATCTTTGAATCACATTTTATTAAGTGACTTTATTGCATATTTACATACATATACTGTATAAAT
>JAGKTI010007318.1:0-11794 GCA_018397915.1 Birgus latro
TGTCCATTTCTCTGTCCATCTGTCTGTTTCTCTGTCCACTTGTCTGTTCCTCTGCCTACCTGTCCGTTCCTCTGTCTACCTGTCCGTTCTTCTGTCCACCTGTCCGTTCCTCTGTCCACCTGTCCGTCTTTGTAAATGTGGCCATGGTACAGTGAGATGCAAAAGTTCACCCAATATTTTTCCTCTTCTACTTCCCACTTTCCTCTGGTGACTAAAAAATTTCTAATCAGAGAAAGGCTTGGTATGTTTCTCCGCCCATAGATGATTCTCTCTAACAGTGTGCATCAGGAAGGGCAGCGACGGACATGCCTTAAGAGAGAAGCGACGCAGTGGAGTTAACTTTTGCCCTCGACTGTACCTTTTAGATGGGTAATTACAGCATCGTCAGGGGCAGTTTACCCAGACAAACACAAGCTTGCACATTGCCAGAAAAAAAAGGAACTCAAAAGTGTGTGTGGGGTGTGGGGTGTGTGTGTGTGTGTGTGTATGTGCACGCGCTTTTTTGTGGAAGGAGTCTAATAATATCGCTAGGGAATAAAACTGGGGCTTAATTCTTTCTTTAATGCAATTACTCTTTATTTAATGCATCATTCTTAACTCGAAACAGTTTTATTTTGCACATTAAAGACTCTGGTAATGAAGTGGTTAGAAGCAAGATCATAAACTCCTTAATATGACAGTCTTCTTTACTCCCTGCTACCCTCACATCTTGCTGTACCCCCCACTTGCAACGACGGGGTTCACATTATCTATCCATGTCATCAGGCCTTTATCTCTGTTATCTTCCACCCCATGAGATGTAATCCTGCCTTTGAAGTGAGCTCCTTGGTTGTAAAATCGTCATTCTGAAATTCATGGCCATTATTCTGTTAACAGAGCTGAATTACAAGCATAAGGTCAAGTTTCGCCTGTAATCTCACCCGGGTAGCCTGTCGTATTAAGTAAACATTATAGAGGATCAGAAGACATAAAACAGAATCACAAAGAAATTGAACGTAGACTATGACCTATTATGCACGCGGAATTATCACCCTTCAGAGCATGATAAACGAGCTTAGAGAACTCATTTAACGTCAAACGAATCATAGCAATTGTCATTCATTTATCAACCAGCATTTTCAGAGAGCCGTAGCCACACCAACCACAAAAACAAAAGGCAAGAGGACCCGTAATTTCTGTAACGAAGAAGAAGAAGAAGAAGAAGAAGATGACGACGACGACGATGATGATGATGATGATAACCCATTTTTCCATTTGTTATTGTTAGTTTAGACGATTTTATTTGCCTTTTTTTTCAAGGTTAGAATATGCCCTTCACTAACCTCTTCCACTCTATCGAAGCCCCAAGCTGAAGTCGACGGGTGGCAGTAACGATAAACTATAAAAATTCATCATCATTCTCTAGTAAAGGAATTAATGGTGTTGGTGGGGGCCTAATGAGGAAGAGCATATTAGTGAAGGAAAGATGATGAAACTCCTTTGCCCTGCTCACAGCCCCACCGCCCTCCTCTCCTAAACCCGCTTGACAAATGATCCCAAAGAGACGACCGACCGACCTAGCGAGACAAAGATTATAGAAATTACTCGTTATCATAAAGAAGATTAATGCAGAGGGTAAAGGCAATCAGACCACAAGCCCCAGGAGGCACAAGGTCCATTCTCCCGTCTCCCCGAAGCTTGCGAAATTAGGGGTAGGAAGGCAGGCCAAGTATTCTACATGTACACGGGAAATAATGATGTAATGGATGGTCTAATGGAAGGTTCAGCGCGGGGGATATGAACATGAGTGGTCGGAGGGTGGGTGGAGATGATGCTGCGAACGCCAATCAGTCTGGTTCCTGATTGCCGGGGAGGATCACAGGATGGTTGGGTAAATATTTGCAGGCCCACACCGGCCGCCTGCACCCTTACTTTCCTCAGCGTCACCCCGCCTGTCTCACTCTCACCACCCCCGACTCACTTCACCACAACCTGACCCAAGCTAACCTAACCTATCTTTACCCATCCTAACTTAACCTAGCCTCACCTGTCCTCACTTAACCTGGCCTAGCCTAACTTCTAACTTGCCTCATCACGTCAGACTCACACGTCATAACTTAACCCATCCTAACTTAACCTAAACCATACTGACCTAAGTTACTCCATTATAATCTGATTAAACCTATCCTAGGCTTCCCTCATCCTTCTATACATGCCAGCCACACTAACAAGTCACCTTAACCTACGCCAACCTGTTCATACCCACTTCACACAACACATCACAGCTTAGCCTAACTTAACCTACCTAACTTACCTCACCTGACACCGCCAACTATTCTCCTAACTTGTCAAAACCAACCCACCTGATTACGCCCGCTTGAAAAGTTAATCCTTACGCCGCTATGGACGAATTTGTGTATTTAATTCGAGTCAACAGAAGACGATTTTGGTCAGGTGAGAGGAAGTCCATCAGTATAGAAGGTAATTAAGAAAAGTAACCAAATCCTACCTGTGTAAGAGTTAACTAGAACGAGTAATCAATCATCCAGTCGCTCTACCGGCAGTAAAAATTGTCAGCAAGAGTTCCAGTTCTATTAAGCTAAGGAGCCTGACAGAACTTTCCCTCTCACTCATCAGATAACACAAAAAATAAGGGTTGTTTCCGCCAGCTCATCCTAGCGCTCAGATTGGACTCGTTCTGAAGACAGCACTTTCCACCACAGCACATGACACCTCTCACTCTCTACACTACTATTTCTACTCTACCCTGGTTTAAATTTGCCATCTCCCCATCGTGAATGCTGAGCTGTAACATTGCTAACTAAAATATGGTACTAGTCATGAGTAAGTGGTATCGAAAGGACGTGGGGCCGTAGCATTGTCCATTCTACCACTGAACAACGTGAAATAGGCTACACCAGGACGAATCTAAGGACCAGTTAAGGTCAAAAGAACTATAGAAGAAATTGCATACTACAGGTGAACTACTAAATTAATTGGCTGGGTATTCTGTAATTTCACCTGATGGAGGACTACAGGACGCAGTAAAAAAGTTCAGTTGTTAAAATTACCTGCACACATTTTTCTCTTCATTAAAGTCTAAATCCCGTGCTAATCATGAGTGCCTCTTCGTACCCAGAGCTGATATAGGGACGTGGACTGTAAATCCGACAGTTGCGTGTCGTGGTCTGAGGGAAGCTTGAGACTTTGCAAAAACTGGCTACCTTAATCACTCATGTGGTCGATACTCAGTAATTCTAAGCACTTGTTGTTCTTCTTTGCCGGGACTTATCTTTGACGGTTTTCCTTCACGTAACGGATGCTCTGATTTCTAATGTAACTTCACAGATTATCACCATCGATCAGGCTTACTTACCAAAAATTAAGAGATACAAACACTTATCAAACTACCTCAGAGAAAATACCAGAATTTTTGCTATCTTTATCATCGTAAGGATCCCAGCCCAGTACAGACACACCAGTACTGAAATACCAGGATCACCATCAAAGAAACGAATTACCTCAGTTACTTTACCGAATCTACCACACTCCCACCACAACCACAACTACCTACGACTATCATTTCCACCACCACAGCCACCCTGACACAGACACGACGCTGCCACCACCATCACCTCAACACCAAGGAACGTAATTATAGCCATCGTGTCAACAAAACCACTGCCACCATCTCACCACAGCCTCCACCACCCACAGACATCACTTCCCCTGCGTCTCCATCACCCTGACAGAACATCACTACGATCATCACCACCTCAACACTAAAGACTATAATTAACACTCGTCTTATCATCAGAACTATCACCACCATCATCACCACCTCACCACAATCATCCACAGATATCTCCACACCATCATCACTATCATAAACCCACGCAACAACCATTACCAATACCTCGTCACCAATGAAAATAGTCACCACACACACACACACACACACACACACATCATTCTCCTTCACTACCACTACTACCCCGATGAACCACCACCACCATCATCACCACCACCACCACCACCACCACCACAATGACCACCAACCAGGCACCGGAGTGCTTAACTACTACCCTCGTGTCACCAAAACCACCATCACTTGCCTCACCAAGACAGCCCTCACCACTTAAATATTACTTTCTTCCTTTCACCACGGCCTTAATAAAACGACTGCACTGCCACAACACAATCTCAGGACCAGTAATCTCCGCCATGTCACCAAAACCACCATGACTTAACTACTGCCCACAGATATCACTTTCCCCAAATCACCACTATCTTGATAAAACCACACCACTTCTGCCACCACCACCTTAGCACCAAAAAAATACAATTACCACCGTCGTGCCACCTAAAACAACATCACCTACAGTACCTCAACACAATCACCACCACCACCACCCACATATCATCTTTCTTTCACCACGCGATTATCACCATTTTCACCTCAAATATCACTTCCCCTGAACTAACACCAGGACTCTGAAACCACCACTATCACCGTCACCACCACAAACACCGTCATCTTCCCATCACCACGACTATCCTCAGCATCTTAACTGCCACCGTCAGCAAGTCTCATTCCCCTGCAGTCACCCCACAAGGCCCATCACCCAATGTCCCCTCCCCCTTCATCGCCAATTCCCCCAAACACCTCATTATCCCTACAGTGAAATCAATGACAGGTTGGTAATGAAAGGTGCTGGGGTATTGAACACTACACAGGGTTGTCAGATAGTAATAGCTGTCGTCCTTAGGCCCTAGTTAGTCTCCTGTCTTATCTCTCCCGTCCACCTACACCTCCCACCTGTCCACCTCCCACTTACCCACCCACCTGCCCACCCACACCTCTCATTCACCCCATCACCCAAGGCATTCACCCACGATACCTTACACCTGTTATCAAGCTTCATAACACCTTATCCACCTAAACACTAATTTACCCACGCCATCCTACACCTGTCATCTACTTTATTCACCTTCTTAAACCATCTGTCTATCTACACTCTTTCTTAAGATTCTGTTCTTCATTCCTGTCATTCGTACCTTTGTATAACTTTTAAACAGCCTACAGCCTTCATCCATTCACACTATCCATCCACTCACATATTCACAGCATCCAGGCATCCAGATATTCACACCATCCATTTACCTACACCAAGCACCAACCACACCGCTCATCTACCCATCCTAAACACCTATCCTCAACATTCATCTACTTATACTAAGAATCTGTCCACAAGGCTCATCTACCCACCACCTATCCAGCTATACCAAACACCTATCCACACTACTCTACCTACACTAAGCATCTGTCCACAACACTTCTATCTACGCCATGCACCTATCCACACCACACATCACCCTCACCCATTAGTTATCACTCCACCAATCCCCTATATCATATCCCATCATCTAAATTTCCCATCCCTTTAACCATCACCCCATCGAAGTCCCCTACAATGTCATTCCATTAACCACTTCCCATCCCTACCCTCACTCCTACCACTCCCAAGTCCCTGACAATCCCCAGTATCCTATCAGCTCATCCCCAAGGCTCTACCGCTCCCCAAACCCCAACTATCTCTAATTTAAATCCCAGCTCCCTCTCAGCTCATCCCCAAGGCTCTACCACTCCGCAAACCCCAACAATCCCTAATTCAATCCTCAGCTCCCTATCAGCTCCCCAGGGCTCCCAAAAACCTTATGTGTGGTCGAGGAGGGGAGTAACCAAAGGTGGGGACAGGTAATAACACAGCCTGGCCTCACCTGTAATTAGCACCACCTGGGAATCTGTAACCAGGGACGGGGAGTCATTGATGCTAATTCTCCAGCTGTGTTATCGAGGGGTGTTCCAGGTTTATAAAAATAAAAACTGATGGTTGTGAGAGTAACGTTCCTTGTTCGACTTAATGACAAGGCTAAAACAAACTCATACACTAACACAGGCTTATCAGATCTTACTATGCCACGGTAATGGATATCTCTTCAGAGTCTGTTGTTATTCTGGCCTGTAGAATCTTCATCTCAACATCACGGACAAGCGAGCGGCAACTTATACAATTTTCTAAGCATGAAAAAATTTTACTCGCTGCTTAAAGACTTAGAAAATATACCTTATCATATCTGAAGGGCCATGAAAAATAAAATCAAAATCTAGGCAGACTTGAGAGGGAAAGTACTTATATTTTTACATACATTCCTTCGCACCACCACCAGCAAAATTAACTGGCTACTGCTAAAGACTGGGGAGCAATATTTTCTTTCCTGTATTAAGTGGCAAGTAAACTGACGATAGTTTCATTCTCCCGCAATCCCAGCAGCAAAATTAAATACTGATTGCTATAGACCTGAGAGCAATGTTTTCTTCCCTATAATACTTGACGAATATTAAGAATGGCCGAGGAAAAACAGGAGCACTGCAGAGAGGAAGCATTTGTGCTGGTTCGAGGAGTGAAGTTATAACCACTAAAATTTCCACGATAAATAGGTCCCATAAAAACGAATTGTAATCACGAGTCATTTACCTTTTCGTGTTTTTTTTTTCGCCTTAATATTCACACTAATTTGCTTTTAAACTGCCTGGTGACTAAGACTGAAAATAAACGAAGATATAAACAATCAAAGGCATAAATAATCTGAAGACAAACGTATCTATAAACAATCTTAAGACAAACATATAAACAATCTTAAGAAATATATAAATACTCTTAAGACAGACGTATATATAAAGACTCTCAAGACAAACGTATATACAGACAATCTTATAACACAAGCTTAAGAGACTTTATAAATACTCTCCCTGTTTAGTGTCCTGTTTGACCTCTACATGACCTCTGACGACCCACCAGGGACCCATGAACAATAACACAACCATAAACAGACAATGAGGCGTATTCGCGTTGACCTAGCAGCTGCGTAACCTTTGATCCTTCGCGATTTATTTTGCATATCACACCTTCATACTCACGTGTGTATCATTTAAACATCGCCATAATTTACACAACACAAAGCTTATGGCGAAATTAAGTCAATGATGATAAGGCATCACGAAAGCTAACCGGGCAAGAATAAGCTCCAATGCCTAAAAAAAAAATAAAGCAAACTTGAAGGACAGTTTCTCGTCTCCTTTACTTAAACCCTGATGTATAAGCTGAACTGATGCTTAATTCTCAGCCAACGATAAGCCATTCCTATGCATAATAAAGTCGTCTGGAGGTAGAGGGAATAAAACTCAGAATTCTCATGGACTGAAAGGGTTAGTGAAAGTAAAGGTTCCAGTTTCGATGCCCCTCTGAGATGCAAAGATGACGGAAGTGCCTGTAAGATGCAAAGATGACGGAAGGCAAAAAGGGAAAATAATCTAGGCAATTTTAAGAGACATCTACTGCGCTATCGGTGTGTCGGCATTGATATAACTGGGCAGAAGAGTGGCTTGCATATCCAAACACTGCACAAGCACCTCCCTATGCCCCGAAAGGAGGATAGAGTACTGCAGGAGAAGGGCATTTACAGCCACCCCCCTCTCTCTCTCTCTCTTTCGACGATCTTATTTAATTCATAATACTTTTGAAACTGGATGGGTTAGATACAGACGTCACTAACCCTTTCATTACTGTGCTATCTGAATAAAGTCACCTGGCAATAAAAATAAAGAAAAAACTGTCCTCATAGTAAAGGATTTAATCCCATTATTTTTTTTTAATTGGTGCTACTCTAGACAAAATTATTTAACTTAGAAGTAATCTCTCACTGTGAAGAAGTTAATAAAGGCTATATCTTACATCCCAAGATAAAAAAATAAAAAAAATAAATAAAAATCTGGACGCAGCAAGTAGTGGACGGGGGCAACAAACGATAATTCAGTCCTCCTCACGTTTTACGAGAAGGAACACATAAATTTTTGTCCCATAAAACCTGGTGCAAAAAATAATCGCAGACCATGAAGCAAATCACACTCCCGCAGCCACGCCAGAGCCACACACGCCTAGATAGAGCTGCATTGGAGCGCTCTATATTCCCGAACACATTAATCACTCCTCAGTATTGATAAGTTAGGATTTACCATTTAGCATCCAATTCTGAACTTTAGGCTCAAAAACTATCTAGTGTTTGTGGTACCCATGCCTTCTAAAATTGCTGTGACCTCGTTTGACACCGTTTCTGTACTTATCTTTAAACTCCTCATTGCTGTATTGAATATTTTTAAACTAAGAATAATTTTTGCACTAGAAAGCAAATGTACCAGAAAGGCAACACCATTAATAACATTCATTATCATATCAAAAATTCCCTGAGACTCTCATGATATTTACGTACAATATTAAGTTAAGAAGTGTGGGTGGGTGAGACGAAGGGTGTGGCTGGGTGAGATAGTGGGTGTTGGTGGGTGAGACGGGGGATGTGGGTGAGAGGGTGGCTACTGGTGGGTGTGAGTGGGTGAGAGGGTGGGTAATGGTGGGTAAGAGGGTACACTTGATGCTAAGGGTCAGTTCTCTCTTGCGGCAAACGAAAGAGTTATACGAGCGGTGGCTGGCCTGGGGTGGCGCATAACGAGTCACAGTGGCAGCTCGTACCCCTATTTACGAACTAGAGAGACAGCGGCGGCGGCGGGACGAAGGAGTGGAGAGACAGAAGGGGTGTGCGTGGAGGGGAGAGGTGAAGAGACAGAAGGGGTGTGTCTGGAGGAGTGGAGAAAGAAGGGGTGTACGTGGAGGAGTGGAGAGACAGAGGGAGTGTACGTGGAGTGGAGAGACAGAAGGGGTGTACGTGGAGTGGAGAGACAGAAGGGGTGTACGTGGAGAGGAGTGAAGTGACAGAAGGGGTGTACATGGAGGAAACAGGGACACAGAAAGGCACTTGGGATAAGGTGCTGGGAGGGGGGAGGGGAGACACAAGGAATATACATTAAAAGTAAGCGTCTGGGTAGTCATAATATGTCCAAAATAAACCAATAAATAAATGGTACACGAAAGCTTAATTTCAGACAGTTTCGGGAATAACTACACCAATCCTCAGTGGGGAACTAAAGGTACAAATATATAATGATCACTGTCCGTCTCTACCTCTGTCTTCTGAGGAGGAAAGTTGTCACCGAAACTGTGTGGGGGAAAAAAATAATCACTTTCGTTTACCACTGTGATTTTTCTTCTCGTTCACTAGTGGAAGATGTGTCGAGGGAGGAGGTGACAAGAGGGGGCACCTGAGGGACCATTTCTGGAGCTATTCGTCACTGTATAATTTCCACGCTGCTCCTCCCAGACGCATCATCCAGCTCAATTTTATTTTACTAGAAGCTGGGTCTTCTGTGGGCGTCCTGGTCACAGTGCGTTACGTTACCCCCATTACCCTCATCAAACGGTTTCCCTGTCATTTTTTGTCATCGTGCATTTTCCTTTTTTCTCCCCCTCGTCTCTTCCTCGGGTTCGGGGTCCACATTTTGCCACTTAGGGAAACCATGGGTGTGTGTAATGACAGAGGCCGCACGTGCTTTATAGGCGCGTCGGTGAGAGGAGCGTAGTGTGCCCTAATCGGTAATGACGCCCCCCAGCGGACCGTAGCTCACCAAATTGCAAGACAGGGGAATATTTATCAGGGGGTGTGGATCGCCGCTCTCGCCAAACCACGACTGTCACTACCTCCCTGCCACCACCTCCTACCCCCCCTACCAACACTTCATCCCTCCCCTGCCACCACCTCTCTTGACCACCTCCCCCACCCCTGCTATCATCCCCTCCCATCCCCTGCCATCATCTCACCATCACTCCCCTGCCACACTGTCGTCCCTACCCTTCTGCCATCACTTCTGACCCCTCCCCTTCCACCACCACCTGCTGCCCTTGCCACCGTGCACCACAACACTCCCCACTCACCTGTTGCAATTAACTCGAATGAAGTGGATAATGAGCAGTAATTAATGTTTATAAAAGGAAGCTGCTGATACGGTCACTAATATAAACCTCTTCCTCAGGTGACACCTTAATTAATTTTACTCTGGCGACCGCAAGAGAAGTGGATAAAAAAAATACACGCTTACTGTAATCCCTTCATGACGATTATGATTTTTTTTTTTCATCGCTTCTCATTACCCAATTTTTTTTTCGAAACCCATAGAAACAAAAGCTGGAAATGACGACAGGACTTTTGATGCTGACTGTATACAAAACACACTGTCGAAAAAGGTAATTCCCTCGATTACCAAAGATACCTGAACCCTAATTAAGCTTCCACCCACACCTGAACCCTAATTAAGCCTTCACCACACCTGAACCCTCATTAAGATCTCATCTTACCTGAACCCTCAATAAACCCTCAGCTTACCTGAACCCTCATGAAGCCCTCACCACACTTGAACCCTCAGTAAGCCCTCAACCACACCTGAACCCCCATTAAGCCCTCACCTACACCTGAACCTTCATTTAGTCCTCACCAACACCTGAAGTCATTAAGTCCTCATCCACACCTGAACCCTCATTAAGCTGTCACCCACACCTGAACCCTCATTAAGCCCTCATCCACACCTGAACTCTCATTAAACCCTCACTCACACTTGAACTCTCATTAAGCCCTCACTTTACCTGAACCCTCATTAAGCCCTCACCCACACCAGAGTCCTTATAAAGCCCTCACCTGGGAACTCATCAAGCTCCCACCCACACCTGAGCCACATCATACCCTCAAACTCACTCCTATGCACCCTTTCACAGCCCTACTCATACCCATTCTCTGTGCAACCATCTAAGCACACTCTCTTCTCCTTGATCAATAAATTGCCTTAACATAAAAAGCCACAAGGACATCACACACCCTTGTCTCACTCCATTACTGAACCACCCTATCCATCTTCTCTTACAGGTGCCTCGCTATCGTCGTGAAAATTTAAACAGCACTTGGCACTCATATCTTCTTTTATGTAACACCCTCCATAATCCCTCCTTGTTCACTGTCACGCGCCATTTCTAGATCCACAAATATCTGATAACTAGCAAGCGTTTTGATAATGAACTCGCGTCAGGAATTAATAATACTTGATGAATATACAGCTTTAAGTCTCATTCACGTCACACTTAGTCCACTGAGTTACATCTTGTTAAATTCCTGCACCAACTTATCGCACTTCATCAGTTCAGACTTAATGAAGGCTAACACTTTATCAACACCCACACCCCACCCACATCCCACCAACACCCACACCCTATCAACACGCACACCCTGTCAACACCCACATTATTAACACCTATTCATTCACACCTATTCCTTCAAATCCACAGCACACATCTCACCCTGTCCCCATCCACACGTTCAAATCCACACCCCATCACACCCACACCCTCATCCCCACACTTTCACATCCACACCACGCCTTTCAGCGGCCAGACACCATGCTCACCCAAGCGTGCAACAGACTCACCTTCATCACACCTCTATTGCTTCGGTTTTTACCCCTCCCTGTGAGCGCAAGAGTAGGGGGAAAGAGGGAAGAGGGGGTGGGAAGGGAGGGTGAGGGGAGAGAAAGGAGGGGGAATGAGAGACAGAAAGAGGGGGGGAAGAGAGAGGGGGAGATAAGTGCGAGGGAGGGGAGGAGGAGGGGAGCCAAGACTAAGAGAGCTGTAATCTAGACAATTAAATCAGGGAGCAAGAGGGAGGGTCCACAAAAAGAGTAACACGCTGCTCTTTGTTACGAGTTACGATTATTGCCCTCCGCCATATGCAATCCACTTTTAATACATTTGTTCACACCGTTTATGATCTGGGCTGAACTTGGCGCCGACCGACCTGAGAGAGAGAGAGAGAGAGAGAGAGA
>JAGKTI010007319.1:0-14583 GCA_018397915.1 Birgus latro
GCATTTCACCAAGATCATACCTCGAGGTAAGATCGTGGTGATCGGGGCCATTCTCGAAGATGAACTTGAATATGGGACACGGGCTTTAAACTCGGTTTACGTAAGAACTTTATATCGATTACGGTTATGCCCGAGAATCACTTATGAGTAACTTGTCGCTCTGATGCTGGCTCTGTGGTATTGGTATTAGACAAACATTTACTTTTAACCACTTCACTACGGTGTATCATTGTGTAATGTTAATATCTTTTCAGAGTTTCCTGTTATTAAAGGCTGACTCTAGCCTCTCCAGTTCAGAAAGTCTCTACGAAGCAAAATACACTCGTGTGGAAAGAGTATGAATATGAAGTACAAAGCATCTCCGGGCTGGCGTATTATCGTGTTATTGTTGCTGTCTCCAAGCAAATTTATTCGTCTTTGGAGTAGCATATCACTCTGAAGAAATTACATACAGCTTTCATTTACCTTTTACTATAAGAGGTCTCCCAAAAGCTGAATGAAATTTTTCTAGTGGCAGCAACAGTATATCAGTAAAACAAGACAGCGGATGGAGAAGTGGTAACGTTTTAATCTCATGACGGATATTCTGTTGTGTTCCTGCTTCCTCCAGACAATTTTGTGTTATTTAAGAATGATCTTTCGTGCTGAAGGAATGGAAATAAACGTAATATGCACTACTTCAGTTCACAGTATCTCCTTAATAACATGAAATCCTCAGGGTATAAAAATAATATTAAAGACTGTCATCATTCTCACTGGAATACAACCATATTCCACATGGCTCCAGTACTCTAACTTACCTCTGAAACTGCAGTGAAGATTAATGAACATACGAGATCAAAGGACTCCAGAATTGGTGTTTGTATGGTCTTACCTTTGACCCCACAAAACTCACTAAAAGGCATTGTTTATAAAATTAAAAGAAAGAAAATAGAGGAAGAAAGAAATTAGTGTCTTAGAGTATAGAGTATTTGGCCACAGAACAATCGTACCAGTGTCTTAGAGTATAGAGTATTTGCCCACAGAACAATCGTACCACGTTTGAAGCGAATGCATGAAATAATAAAGGAATGTAGCTAAACCACACTATGGTTTGGTGACCCACTGTAAAAAATAATAAACATGTCATGTTACCGAAGACACTAAGGGTGCCTGTTTGAGAGGACCTGAGGCTGGACTCTCAAACATACGAGTATTTACGATCGGTTCCCTGTCTTAACCAATATTTGTTTATGCAGGAGGCAAAAGAGACAGGGAAACTTTATGTATTTTTCCATTCCTTGTGGTTTATGACAAAATAGCTTATGACAATTTTTTGTCGTACTAAAGTTAAAATATTGGAGAATGCACAAAAGGTGAATGAAAATTCTACATTCATCCTGTCCTTCCAGTAAAAACATATTACTGTTACGACAGGGAACTCGACCGTAAGTGTGTTTGTGAGTTCGGACCCACGCAAGCAAAGCAGCCACGCCTCACCAGATAGCGAGGTATAATGAGCAATAAGTGGAATCAGGTGTTTTTGGTATCTATAACCCAGTATGTCCACACACACACACACACATACACTGGAAAATAATGCCCACTTTCAAGCGTCCCGAAATACATTCTTAGTGCCCTGCATATCCCAAACCCGATAAACACCCGCACGCCATTATCGACGCGCCTGCCACTGTAACTCCGATACCATTGGAAACTGCTGTCGTAATTGGCGCCGTCAAGTAAACGCCGCGTGTTGGCGATTTGGCAGTAAACGGAGGCTATCCAGGTTATTATGGTGGATACGAGAAGGCACCAACCCCTTTCACTACCGAGACACCTTATTTTCTTATTTTTTCATTCAATCAGCATAGGAGGGGTTTTCGGTCTAGAAGAATTAAATACTGCCTTCATTAACCACTTTACTACCAGGACGCTCTCTGAAGCTGTGTACTGTCTAACAGCATCACCAAAAACACGCCGCCGTAGTCAAGGTGTCAACGGTAGTTTTTTTTTTTTTTGGTGGTGGTGGTGGTGGTGGCGGTGTTGGTTAACGGGGGCAATTGAAGCAAATGTGGTGGGTAATAGAATGATATTTTAATGGTAGGATGAGAAGATTCGGGGCAAGAACTTAAGCCGATTATCAAGACACAACGACAACAACAACAGATCAGTGTGTCGTTGTTGTTGCTGTTGTTTCTGTTGTTGACTGCAGATGCCCAACCACTTCATGAAAAATGCTCTGATAGTAAGACTTATGAGTGGCTGTGATGGCCATGTGTTAGTGAATCTTTATGTAGCATAGTGTCTGGTAGTGGACAAGGGTTGTTTCCAAGGCATTCTCTGTGTAATGTATGAAAGCTGTTCGTTTTGCTATTATTACTATTAATTATTATTTTTTCTACTAATATTACTACGTAATAGCAGTAGTAATAGTAGTAGGAATAGTAATAGTAGTAATTGTGGGAAACAGTTTCCCCCAGAGCGGTATTTGCTCTCATTCCTTTTTGAAATAGTTGCCCCTGTTGAGAGCAGTGGAAAAACCAGAGAGCGTTTATAACTAATTCGAGCATTTTTTAAACCCAGAGATTGCGTTCTAGTTCTGGTTAGTAATTTTTATTATTAATAAATTAAATGCTACTGCATTTAACCTTTCTGGACAACTATATTGTAAATACACATAAATACTTTGGAAGTTTCCCATGTCATGATGCGCCCTCGTGGTAGGATGACGTATCCTGACGGGAAATCGGAGGAAGGTTTAACGTGTCTTGACGTAGGCAGGGTGAATATTTGGCTTTAGTTTTATTTAAGCTAGGATTGACTTGTTAAGTTGGATTTTCCTTGTAAATTTCATGAAGCAATTCACTGTATTTAGATAACTGTAATAATATTTGGCATTTTTCAGTTGTTTCTCAAGCATATTCGAGCCGCACATTGTAAAAACAAGTACCAAAGGTGCTTGGAAAGGCCCAAGCAACCGACCGAGAATTCACACCTGTTGTCATCTGTTATTCCGACTCTCTCTGCTTAAGTAACCTTTATGATTTGGCCAAATCGAGGGAACTAGCTAGGATGTAAGGAGATAATTACTGATGAGCTGGGGTATTAATTATACCCTAATTTCCTAAGAGACTTCTAGTATTTAAATTTAACATTTGTTGTTGTTAGACTAACACTTGTCAGAAAAGAGAGTGCAAAAATTTCTGACAGTAGTAGTAGTAGTAGTAGTTGCTGTTGTTGCTGTCCTTTCTATTATTGAATTTTATTTATTCATCTATTTATTTGTCTCGTAATGGTGAAGCATGTAACTGGATGGAGCATAAATTGAAGCGATCAACTGTTTGCCTCTCTTATTAATGTGGTCGTTGGTTTGGAGTAGGCTTTTCCCCTGGTGAACGTAATCTCCAGCTGTGATCTTTGCACTTCCTGTTACTATTCCTAAGGCTATTGTGTGTGTGTGTGTGTGTGTGTGTGTGTGTGTGTGTGTGTGTGTGTGTGTGTGTGTGTGTGTGTGTAAGTGTTGAAGTTTTATTGTCACTGACGTTTTGAGAACTATCTTTGGGGGTATAGTAATTAAATACAGTGTCGATGAGCTATTTGTAATCTTGCCAGTGATTCAGTCTGCTGTAGTGCTTGTGAATGTTTCCTGAGCATCTAATCAGCGAGAAATCGTTACACTGACGGAGCTGGAGGTGTCCTGGTAGCGCACCCAGCTCGCAACTGCAACTCCTCGAGCATGATGATGTTGCTTGTATATCTGCATAATTTACCTGTCTGTGAGTGTTTTCAGTCTATGTGCCCGTCTGTTTTTCATCCCTTCCAGCTTCCCTTTATCCCTCGATCTATCATTTCCCTCACCCCCTACCACCAGGGATTTCCACACCCCTCCCTCCTTCCACTGATGCCTTTCATCCTATCGGGTAATTTTCCTTCTTCCTGGCACCGTTTTCATCATTCCTTAATCCCTTTGATATGTCTAGTGGGTCGTACTCGCAGTGGATTAGGAGATTTTTGTAATATCTCTTCGTCGGCTATTTATTTATTAATACCTGATGATGATGATCCCTCACTCTTCTCATCCCTGCCTCTCCCATCGCTCTCATCCCTCTCCCCTTCCCTCCCCCTACCTCACTTGTCCACTCAATCGATTTAGGTTACCTGCCTCCTGCCCCCCCCCCCTCTCTCTCTCACTGTCAGGGGGTGTGACAGAATAAACAGTTGGTTGTCTGTGTGTGTGGTGATGGCACCACTCGTAATACGGGTGTCAGACGCTGAGATGAGGAGAGAGAGAGAGAGAGAGAGAGAGAGAGAGAGAGAGAGAGAGAGAGAGAGAGAGAGAGAGAGAGAAATGTGATTCCCGCTCTCACTTCCCACTGAATAGATAAATCCCCCTTCAGACCGAGGACTTTTCTTTCTTTTCTTTCTTTCTTTCTTTATTTTTTGTATCTCCTGCAGATCACAGTTAGATTATGAGAGACTTGTTGAAGCTCAGATGTTGGATACCGTATAGCTTCTATTAACGCCTTCACTATGAAAGCCCCTCCGTAAACTGAATAAAATCGTTTAGAAGTCGTAAGAAAAAAAATCGTCATAGGATTAACGAATTTTTAAATATTAATGCAAAACACTTGGGCTGTTACGACACACTCAGATGAATAAAATCGAACGGAGTTAGCTGGATAGAATATTAGATTCGTCCCGACCATGGGAGGGTTAATGATGCCGATATTATCTGTATCAGCCTCCCCTGACTCGCTGTTAGGTAAATAAAATCGTCTGCAGCAAACTGGAAGAGATTAAGAGTTATCCCGACCGTGAATATTGTAATTTGTAGGTATCTTCTCTATTTTCTCCCTTTTTCTTCTTCAGTTATATTCTTTTGCGATTTCGTACTTTCTTCGGGACTAAACAAGCACAGACAATACTGCGATAGCACTTTTTCATGGGATAATTTAATAGCTTTGCTGAGACATGTAATGATCAAGATCATCACTGAATTTTATTCACTTATCGGTGACTATCCGTTTATGCCAAATGCACTGAAGTGGTCGTCTGATGTCCTGGGATGAATGAATAATGAAAGGAATATAATTTAATATTTTTGTATGAAGATGTCTTCTCGATGAGTAAGCAAACGATAAATGAACATTTGCCCTTTGTTTATCATTAAAGATTTTTGCAAGATAATGCAAACTGAGAGCATTTTAAAATAATATTTAAGTAGAAATACAGTGTGAATATGTTATTCTGAAATACAGTGAAAGTACTGATAACCAAAACGGCAGCTATGGCGTGTAAAAAAAAAAAAAAATCCTTCCAACACTTAATATTGGCTGCTTCCTTACCCAATAACTGCTTTTGAAAGACTGACACCCTTCCGGGTTTTAACTGCAAAGGAGTAATTGATATAGTTGTTGTAATGCATATCCTAGGCACGTATTTTCGCATAATATCTTAGTCTGACGCAAGCACAATGGCAACAATTAAAATATCTTAAAACAATCGGGTGGAATGGCCAAAATTTTTTCATAGAAGCTGTATTTTCATATAAATAGGTGATGGCTGTAATAGCAGGAGTGCTGACGACAGTGGTGGTGGTAGTAATTTGACAGCGGCAGTGATTAAATTGGGTAATGTTTTTGGCCAAGCGCCGTGGTCTTAATTGTGAAGACGACACGAACTTCTGGAATAGAATTTTTTGCAGAAGCAACATCTTAAGGCAGTCAATTATACTAGTGATGGTGGTGCAGTGGGGTTGATGCTGGCAGTCAATTATACTAGTGATGGTGGTGGAGCAGGTTTGATACTGATGATAGCTGTAGCTGGTAGGGAAGAAAAAAAAATGATGTTCTTAGCTGAAAGTGGTGGCTAATGTGAAGATGCTAAGAAATACTGAGAGAAAGTGGATGGCATAAACATTGTTTTAAGACGTTTATGGTAGTGGTGGTGATGCTATAAACTCTTCATTTTAACTTAGCCCAGATTTTCGTCATTTTTTCAGCCAATATCATGTAGCAAAGACAATGCTGCTGCTCTACACCTTCAGCATAACACTTCTTTGTGACTAGTCTGTATTCTAGTGTTAATTTCCTATTGCATCTCAGCTTTCAAGATGGATAGATGGCAAATTTGGGCCAAATTTAACTGAAAAGAGCACAGCAGTATTGTCAGTAGTGGAAACAGTAGTAATTTTGATGGTTACAGAAATAATATGTGAAGTAACGGCTTACAGCGATGCCGATGATGGCGAAGATAGATAAGAGTACCAGTGCCAGTGCTACTAAATCTTGGCCATCAGAAGGTTGACTAAATATTATATGATATCTGAAAGTCTTCGATATCGCTTCTTTTAATATAAACAATGCCTTATGATGGTAATTCAGTGACGGCAAATTATTTAGTGACAGTGGGCGCCTGAGAGTGGCGATGACTTGCGACAGAGAAATATGACTCTCTCATGATTGGAACAACACTAATTAGGGTGCTGTATACTAGCTGACTTTATGCGTTTTGATACTCGAGCCGGCGGTAGTCATGGTCAGCATCTATCGTGCGACATAATATGAGCAGATGGATGGACAGACAAACGTTAAGACGAGACCAAAAACAATACCTGCCCACTACACAAGCTTTACAGAACGGCATGAAGGTAACTGGCTTTATGGGACTGAATCCTCCAGCAACCAGGCTTATATTCACCCCTGCCATATCAACGACAGTCACAGATTGCATCCACTACCAGTACCATGCTGGTATCTGCCACTAACAGTATTTCACCACAAGTACCACACGTAATGTCCGCCAGTACCATTGTCCTGTCTCCCACTACCTCAGCTCCCAGATCCCGCACCAACAGCATCAGCCCAATGACCATGACCCCAATATCTGCTGGCGCGCCCTACTAAGTTGATGGTTGGTTCAATGGTCAAGGCACCTGCTAGTCTAATCTGCTCCAATAAGCCACTGGGGAAATTCAGCTCTTTCCTTGAACAGTTTACCCATTAACCCTGGAGGATGGGAAGCCACTCCTAAGTTGATTGGCAATATCTGGCAGTAACAGGATTAACCCTCTCTTGGTTGGGACAGCACTAGCAATCTGCAACAGCTACTGTTGGATGATAACAGGGAGAGCTGGAGCTCCCGTTTCACCAGCCCTCGAGACTAGTTCCTAACCATCCCCTTTTGCCCAGTATGCTCTCCAATACAAGTTTCTCTAACTGTCAACACCAAACTACATGTACAGTACACACTACACTTCCTTTTCAAAATTTGAAATTAAAATGGCGACTAATAACCAAGCCTCAGAGTCCCCAGAGGGGGGAGGGGGAACATAAATGCCCCCACCCTCCGCCCCTCTCCCGGTGAAGATTCAACGAGCTGTCTGGAACAACTGACTCACTTCTTCATTTCTGCAACATTCGTGGCCTCTCCTCTAGCTTTCGCTCTGTTGAGTACCACCTACCGTTCTCTAAACCTCACCTTCCCTTCCTAACTGAGACCCTGCTATTTGAGGCAGCTGATAGCAAACCCTTTTCTGTATCCTCCTACTTTTTCTATACTCATATCAAAGTCAAAGATTGCTCTCGTGTTCCTGAACTTGATTCTTCTGAACTCTCTATTCTCTGGCATCGGCTTTCTTGTCATTGTCTGACTAAATATATCTGCGTTGTTTATTTATTCCCTAATTCTACTATGAAAAATTCTTCGACTATCTTACTTCAACAATGGAACACATTCTATCCATTTCTCCTTTCTCCAAAATCTCCATTCTAGAAGATTTCAGTGTTCAAAACCATCTTTGGCTCTCCTCTCCTTTCACTGATTCACCTGGTGAACAAGCCTACATCTTCTCTATCCTTAATGACCTAGAGCAGCTTGTACAGCACCCTACCTGTATCCCTGACCGCCTTGTATAGAGCTCCAATGTATCCTTACAACTAATCTTTGTGCTTACACTGTTAATCTTTTTTCCCCGTTGGGCTCCTCTGATCAAAATCTTATTACCTTAACCTCTCCTATCGCTCTGGTACAGCCTGTGGACCCTCCAAAGAAACGTCAACTGTGGCACTTTGGAGCTGCAGATTAGGAGGCAGTACTTCTTTGATTTTCCTTGGAATGTTTATTGCTTCCATGGCCAGGAGCCATCTGAGTGTGCCTTGCGCATTCCGGAAGTTATTCTCTCGGGCATGGAAGCATACATTCCTTTCTCATATCTTTTGACTAATGCAAGAAAGCCTTTGTTTAATCACGCTTGTTCTAATGCCGTCTGCAACAAGGAGAGGGCCTATAAAAGGTACCAGAGCCAACCCACCCCCGAATCATACCTTTTTTATATTTCTGCCCAGAATTGTGCTAAGTCTGTTCTTCGCTCTGCTAAAAATGATTTCATCTGTACTAAATGTTCTCAACTCTCCCATTCAAATTCTTCCCGCTTCTGGCGCTTTGCCAAAAACCTTTCTGACAACTTTACCTCATCATCCTTCCCTCCTCTTTACTACTCTGATGGCTCTGTAGCTATTTATTCTACTGATAAAGCAGATCTCCTCGCCAAGACTTTCTCCTCCAATCCCACCGTAGACAATTCCGGTGCTGTTCCTCCATCACTTCCCCCCTCTGACTTCCTCATGGCTAACATTACAACTTCTTCAGCTGATGTATTTTCTGCCATCACTGGCCTCAGTACTAACATGGCATATGGGCCTTATGGAGTCCCTCCTGTTGTCCTCAAGAACTGTGCTTCTGTGCTTACACCTGCCTAGGTAAACTCTTTCGCCTTTGTCTGTGAACTTGTACCTTTCCTTCTTGCTGGAAGTTTGCTCTCATTCAGCCAGTCCCAAAGAAGGGTGAACATTCCTAACCCTCTAAATATCGTCCAATTGCTTTAACATCCTGTGTCTCAAAAGTTTCTGAGTGTATTCTTAACAGAAAATTTTTAAAGCATCTTTCCTATCACAACCTTCTATCTAATCGTCAGTATGGGTTTCTTCAGGTAAGCTCCACTGGTGATCTTCTCACCTACCATTCAGTCTCCTGGTCATCATCCTTTTGGGACTTTGGCGAAATCTTTGCCATTGCCAAAGGCTTTCGATCGAGTCTGGCATAAATCTTTAAATTCTAAACTGCCCCCTTATGGTTTCTATCCTTCTATCTGTTCCTTCATCTATTGCTTCCTTTCTGGTCGTTCTATAGCCGCTGATGTAGACGCCATCGTTCTTCTCCTACTCGTAGATCTATCAACAGTGATGTTCCTCAAGGCTCTGTCCTATCACAAACTCACTTCCTTTTATTCATCAATGAGCTTCTTAGCTGTACATCTAACCCTATGCAGATATTATATAGGCATTAGTAGATATCTCATAAACACAATGTACAGGATGTAGTGTCTGATGGTAAAGTACACAGTTTCTCACTAGGAATGTCAGTTCACAGTAAGTAGTATCTGATTTTACATGATATCTGTACACAGTCTGTTGTCCCAGACTATCAAGAAGCCTTAACATATGATGTTTTTCAAAATATCCTCGTAGTCCAAACAACCAAGAAACTCATGACGTATCCAAACACGTGGAAGTCCACAGGATATCTAATCAGACACTACTACCTTACCAAACATCCTCTCCCACCGGTATATAATGGCAGAGAGAAGCCTTTCACGTCAGAAAGGGGGTAGATAATGCCCGAGAGCACAATCAGGGCAGAGTTAGGAGAAAGGGGAGACTGGCCGTCACGCTAAGCTAGTTGTAAATCACTATCAAGATAACTATGCAATAAAACTCAGTACCCCAAGAGTGCTGTAACTCACCTCGTTGATAGTATGTCTCACGACTTTATTCTGGTTGTACTAAATAATCCATAATCGACTTCTCTACAAGTACCACCGACCACGTTATCGAGATTGGTATGCAGCGGTAACCACGAACCCACTTCGTTCACTTGGCAGCGGTAAACAAAGCAGATTAACGTCTCAACCAAAGCAAACAAGCATAACGTCTCGCTCCTAACCACCCCACCTCCCCGATTTACGAGAAACAATACCTTACATCTATCAACAACTTTACAAGCCTACAAGTTAATCACAACGACTAAGGAAAATCAAGTACTACAAAATAAGAAGAAAATAAGCAGACAAAGAGGTGAGAAACTACAAACAACAACAAAGATGAGTGACGAAGGAGGATCTATCTGCGCTAGCAGTCTGACTCATATCTCCACCATCCTCCACCACGATCCCCACCTTCTCCACCACAACCCCCACCACCATCTTCTCCACCACAATCAAGTAACCACAAGCGTATACAGCAAGAAGGAGTTATGAGTGAAAAAAAAAAGTAAAAGAAGAAGAAACAACGAAACTGAGTTGTCACCTGAGTACAGCACAACACAGCTGAATTTGCCCCACCTACTCCACCACGACCCCCACCACCATCATCTCCAGCACCAGGAAGAGGCGAGCGAGTGTCTGCCTACCCCAGTGATGACCAAACGATGCTGACGTGTTGATCTTCAACAACAACACCTCTCTCACCACAACTCATACCAGGACCTTGACCTATCCTACCAACACGCTCCAGCCATCATCACTATCATCAGCAGCAGCACCCTAGCCAGTATTCCCACCACAGTTATTATCAGTGAGTTGAACATTTACCGTATTAGTTTAACAGTACTATTTCATTACACAGTGACAGACAATTATAAATTCTTACATCACCATATAATACAGACATATGAATATCTAGTGAGATCAGAGAATCAAAATATAAGTACACATGTAGGGTAGAGTGGGGTAAAAGGCCCATGTGAGGTAAAAGGCCTCCCCCTTGTTCCTCCTCTATTATTTACTTATTCATCCTAGTCAGCTGATCAAGGGATCAACACCATCTGGTGGCATTTCCCTACACTAACAAATCAGTAGCAGATGACCTAGGAAGGAAGTAGCACGTGTTTTTCTCCTTTGACCACATTTCGTGTAAGTATTGGGATATGTTTGTGATATCTTGTGCATATGCTTTGCATGCAATATTAACATTGTGGGTATAGATAGAGAGGTTAGGAACGTAAGATTGCTTTGCAGTGCAATTCACAATTGAATATAGTGCTGTTTAGTTGTGGTGTTTCGTTTACACCAATATGGCGTTTGGGGTAAAAGGCCTACTGTGTTGTGGGTCAAGAAGCCCATTAATGGGCTTTTTACCCCACGTGGGGGCTTTTTAACCCTCATTAGTATTGGGTGTTTATAATTACTTGCTTTATTGGTTTTACTATACTATGTTCCGTATTACAGATTATTGTATGATAACTTATATGATTGTTGTCTATTTTCTTCAGCTTAATTAAATAAACTATAGTTTTTTTTGTGCTTTTGGTAAGAGATGCCACGTGTATACCAAAGGAAGACAAACCGTGCTTCGTATGGGACCAGAGTTCTACAGGATGCGTTGCAAGCAATTCGGGATGGAACACCACTAAAAACTGTTTCCAAAAATTATGGCATCCCTTGCAAAACTCTTAGAAGACATCGGGATGGGAAAGTCAAGAATCCTGGGGCAGCACTGCTAGGTCGTTTCAGACCAGACTTTGATGAAAATCTTGAGGCTATGTTAGTTTCTCATATCCTTGCAATGGAAAAGGCTCTGTTTGGCCTCACACCTATTGATGTACGGCGGCTTGCTTTTGATTTTGCTGAAAAAATGAAGATCGACCATCGATTTTGTAAGACTTCAAAGGTGGCAGGAAAAGATTGGCTAGCAGGATTTCTCTAAAGAAATCCAACACTATCAATCAGGAAAGCGAGGCTACTAGTTTGGCACGAGCGGTAGGATTTAATCGTCCTCAGGTTCACCAATTCTTCAAAGTTTATCGTGATGAGTTATCGAAGGGTAACTACAGTCCAAGACAGGTGTGGAATATGGATGAGACAGGTATAAAGAATGTGCAGAATCCATGTAACATTGTGGCAACAAAAGGAGCAAAATCAATTGGACGTATAACTAGTGCTGAACGTGGACAGACAACATCCGTTCTTTGTGCAGTTAATGCAGCTGGAGCATATATTCCCCCAATGTTTGTATTTGCCCGTAAAGGGATGACGCCACTTTTAATGACTGGTTGCCCACCTGGATCTATTTCAAGATGCACTGCTAATGGATGGTCTGATGATGATTGTTTCTTACAATGGCTGCAACATTTTGTTACCCATGCAAAACCAACTCAAGATGACAGGCACATTATAATTCTAGATGGGCACCACAGTCACAAAACTCTAGCTGCCATTGAAATTGCAAGAGAAAATGGCATAGGTCTGATAACTCTGCCGCCTCACTGTACTCACAAGATGCAGCCTCTTGATGTATCATATTTCAAGTCATTAAAGGCTGCCTACAACAGAGCAGCAGACAACTGGATGCTTGCAAATGCTGGCAAGCGCATTTCCCAATTTAATGTGGCAGAAATATTTGGCACTGCATACATGAAGACAGCCACTATTGACAAGGCCATTAATGGTTTTAGAGCAACAGGCATCTGGCCATTTAATGATGATGTGTTTACAGATGAGGACTTCGTAGCAGCACAGTTAACAGAAGAACCACCACCCAGTGCTGCTAGCAAAGACAAGAATAACAACAATGATCCTCCAAATGAGAATCAAGATGTGGAAGACATTCCTACTAGCAGTAACATTGGTGATGTATCACTTAATGATCCCTGCGATTCCAACACACAAGAGCCTCAAGCTGGAACGTCCAAAGACGGTGAAGCCAGGATGTTACTTACAAGTCTTTGGAGCCCCCCCAAACCAAGTGAGAAGCGAGCTAGGAAAAGGAAAACACAGAATTCTGAGGTCATAACATCATCACCTTACAAAAAACAACTGCTTGATAAGAATGCAACTGCTAAAACCTCAGCTAAAGGAAAAGCACCAAAGAAAAGGAAGAAAATTCCAAGCCCAGTTTCTTCTGATGATGAAGAATGGCCTTGCTTAGTATGTGGAGCACCTTATGGTAGCAGCAGACCCTCTGAAAAGTGGGTGCGGTGTAATTCATGCAAGAAGTGGTCACATGAAGACTGCACACCTGGCTTTGATTGGTATGTTTGTCACAACTGTGAATCTGACGAAGATTGATAATGTTAAGTTATTATGTTGATTATGTAAAGTCCTAGCAGAGATTTAGAAATACAATTTTCCTTAATTACATGGTTTTTATCAAACGGAAACTACAATTCAGTTTGCTCATTTATTTGGTATCAGTAAGTAATTGAAAAATATTTTAAGAGAAGGCCATTTATTTGTTATTAAGTAGGCTCAGTATTTGAAAAATATTTGTAGAGAGTAAGGATCAGTTCGGATGCAACAAAGAATGTTTCTCCAAGGCTCATACAACATCATTTTCTTTCACATAGAGAAGGTTTTTGCTTTCATACTGTTTAGAAGAAACTAAGAGCTTTAATTTTATTTCAAAATGAATGATTTTCTAATTGTTTGGGCACTAAATATTATCTTCTACGTCTCACAACAAAATAGATATAGAAATTCAGTATATAAAGTATTGTTTTATTGATACCTAATATAATTCCTAGTATAGGGTAAAAAGCCCACCCCCTGGGCCTTTTACCCATGGCCTGGGGTAAAAGGTCCTTTTCTTTTTTCCATTGTAATACACAATTTCACCCCTAAAAAATAGTAATAGATGAATAAAAATCTCAGCAATGGTAGTCCATTAACTAAGCTTTCTAGCAAAACCTGTATCAGATGAATAGCTCAAATAGCTTAAATGCAGCAGGCCTTTTGCCTTAAGGGGGGCTTTATACCCGACCCTACCCTATCCTTCATATTACAGTGACAAGAAAAATCAAGTGAAAATGCTTAACACAAATGAAGCTAGGAACAGTGTGCTATACTCAACCACACACATTAGTGCTTTCAACCTATACCTCAGGATGAATTTAAAAATGAGCAAACATACCAAGTTGACTTCACAACCTTTGGAGGACTCTAGTGTCAAGTGATGTGTGGTGTACAAAGGAAACTAAGTGAATACTGTACATATTGTAAATATTAGTTACCTAATTTTATATAAAATAACAAAATATGGGTTACATATGATGTCAACAAAATTCAAACTGTTAAGTCATTACACCTGTGGTGTCTCACTAAGCTGTCTCACTAGGCTAAACACCTGTGGTGTCTCACTAGGCTAATACACCTGTGGTATCTCACTAGGCTAATACACTTGTGGTATCTCACTAGGCTAAACACTTGAGGTGTCTCACTAGGCCAATAAACCCATGGTGTCTCAAATAATATACCCATGGTGTCTCAAATAATATACCCACGGTGTCCCAAATAAACTGTGCAACATAAGCCAATACACCCATGGTGTCTCAAATAAACTGTGCAACACAGTTATGTATCAGTTGGATTAACAAAATGTAACTACAATATTATGGCCAACATAATTATATAACAGTTACATTAACAAAATTAACTACAGTTTTATGGCCAACACAGTTATGTAACAGTCGCATTAACAAAATGTAACTACAGTTTTATGGGGAACACAATAACAGTCACATTAACAAAATGTAACTACAGTTTTATGG
>JAGKTI010007319.1:19590-37335 GCA_018397915.1 Birgus latro
CTCAGGATCGCGATTTCTTTATGAATTTTCGATGTTTCTCACCAAAAGCGAAGGTTTCAGCCAAAAAACAAAAAGTCGAAAATCGGTCGGGACCTGGGGGTCGGCTGGGTAAAAAAACGGTCGGGACTGGACGGGTTAAAAGTTTCCCACTTTGAAACTCATAGAATAAGTGAATTTGTTTCGTAACAAAGACATACAGACAGCAAGCACATCATTTTGCTTTAAATTCCAAGCATAACAACTTGTTGTTGCTAAAATGCTTCCTTATCGTTGAAATAAAAAAAAATTGCTTAATAGCCACCTGGTGCGTCAGCTGATGCGACAGCTGACATGTCAAATTTCACTAGTAGGTCACTAAAATGCCTCCTTATGGCCAAAAATGAAATTTTTTAAACAATCAGCATGTGTATCAGCTGATCCAACAACTGACATGTCAGATCAACCCAAAATTTCAGGCTGAGCCACTTCATGCTTCATAAGGAAGTCACTACAATACCTCCTTATAGACAAAATTGAAAATCACTTAACTGTCTCATTACCAGTCGATGCAGGCTGCGTCCAACCGCGAGTAAATACTTGAGACAGTCCTGGGTGCCCAAGGCCAAACACTGAGAGACCTCTCCTGTCACCACGCTGTTCCCACGCACTCAGTAGTTCATAAACATTTTATTTATGCTTCGATAATCTTTTTTTTTTTTTTTTCACCTTAATCCTGAATTTTAAGGGCGCAAAAAGAAATTACCTTACACTCAAGTAGGCTCGTAGCACACTGACTGGGGCAGTGGGGCGACGCTGGGTGCGGAGTGGGTTGAGCACGGCGGAGGGATACACAGGGGCACAAGTAGTGCATTGTTCTCGCCTAGAAATTAACACAAAATCATTCCATAACCAAAAAACAGGGGCCATTTCGTTCGATGCAACCTGGGTCAAATGGTAATGAGCGGCTGAAATGCGCGCAGACACATCCCGCGTCAAACGGTACTGAGTGCACGAAGTTTGCATTGCACCCATAGACACCAAAGGGTTAATAATAAGATGACGCGTCAGCTGGCAAAACAGTCGGGGCAAGACCAGGGAGTGTCAGAAACAATAATTTTTGCACACGACACAAAGGCATGATATTGCCGGAAATCACGACACAGGAACATGTCTGTCGTTGTATGTCTGTTTCTTTCACAAGAATAATAAGAGTTATGAATTTAATTAATTTTGCATTAGGTCGTGGTAAGTCCAGGTAATGTTAGGAAAATACCAAAGATTTTGGCTATTTGGGGTGACGGGACAGCACGAAATTACCGGAAATAACAAGCGAATATATGCTAAATAACTTTTTGGACTTTTCTGCCAGAATTGGTCATTGTCAGCTCAGTAGCGGTATGGAAACAAAGATGATATTTGCAAATATTTTCTAAAGGAAAGTCTATTAGTCTCGCAAATTTTTGCGGACAAGCACTAATTTATAGAGAGAGAGAGAGAGAGAGAGAGAGAGAGAGAGAGAGAGAGAGAGTTTAAAAAACAGAGAAAAAAATTTCAACTATAATTTTCATGCAAGTACATCACGTCCTTCTTAAACATCTCATAATGATCATTCAAGGCAATTTTGGAGAAAACAAGTACATAGGTTGCTCAAAACAACGAGTTTTCTTAATGTAGTGGAAAAGAATTTTTTTATATTTTTTATTTATTCAAAGTATAAAGTACCATGTAGAAACTAATACACTAACTAAAAACCACTTTCACTAGGTCCTTCTTCATCTTCTTTGGAACCGCCTGTGCATGCTCACGAGCTACCTTGAGCAAGAACTGTTTCTAGTCCTCCTTCGTTGTGGTCGACGAGTTGAAGTGCTTGATTAAGGCAATGCCATGCTCAGCAGTGTCACTGACCACCTTCAAGGAATTCACTTGTTTCAGTGCAAACTGGTAGTTTCCATCAACCTCCCAGTCTTCTGGATCTTTGTTCAAGAACGTTGGCTCCAATTCAGAATCCATCAGACACTTGATCAGACTGGTCAATTTATCAGAAACGAAATCCGCCAGGGGCTTATTCAACCGAACCCTCTTACCCTCGATTTCAAGCCTTTGCTGCAACTCTTCCTTGTTGATTCTTCTCTATGTCCTGCTTCACTGAAACTTCCATATGCTCATCAAAGAAGGCCGACAAGCTCCTCCATCAGATACCACAAGTGATGTCTTGCCACCTTTTCAGTAGCATCAGGAACTCTCCAATCTAAGTACCTTTCCAAAACAGAAAAAAAAAAAATCATTTTGAGGTGCCCATTGAAGTATAATCACTTCATTCCATGCTTCAACATAAATCAAGGAGATGAAAAGTGCAATCTGCGGCATGCCTCGCGCCTCTCTCTGCATCATTGTTGGGAATTGGATGCTGAACATTACACTCTTAATCGCGTAAATCTCTTTTGCCATCCATTGCGTCTGATGCATGGCTCCTGGTGGGCGAAAAGTTGACTGGTCAAGTTGATCCCCCGAGAAGCTGTACGCCAACTGCTGTAGTTCCTTGTAGTCTTCACGAGGATGACTGCCACTTTCAAAGGTTGATTTCAAGAATGTCAGCATGTACATCTTCTATTCCTGAAGGGCGATGTTGATGGCGAAGAATTCCACTAAATCTTCATTGGTATCCACAGTCTTGTACTGTACAAGGACTGATTCATAAGGGGCCTGTGTGTCTGGAACCACTTGAATAATCCTATATCTGGTCAAGAGGAAGTTCTGTGGCAAACTTCAAAGACGGTTTTCAGGATGACTTCATGAACATGATGTCTACAAGCCAGACACACAGTTGATCTTGCTCAATTAGTTGCAAGCACCCAGATGTATTCCGGTATTTGCTGCAGTAGTATGGATGCTCAATGCAACAACCTTGTCTTGAAGATTGGCCTCCTGAACATCTTTGAGCACAACACGAGTGAGTTCTTCTCGAGTTCCATTCAGTGCTACTGAAATACCTAGAAAGTCTTCAGTCTCTTCCCCAGAAACCAGTGCAGCGATCTGGTTTTGCAAACTCTTGCCTTGACAGATATATGGAAGTAGCTTTTCATCCCAGTGAAGTGTCAATGGGATATCCTTTGTCCTGAATGATGCAGAGAATCCATCTGCTATATATTCTCCATTCTTGCATCGAGCTCTATAGACTGTAGCAGGCAAAATCACAAACTCTGTGATATGACCAAGGCTTTGGGCAGCAGCAATTTATGAACTTGTTGCCTGGTTCACCAAAAGACTGTCTCTGTCCCTGGCAGCAGCCAAGTTTTTGTACCAGACAGCTTTCCGATTCTTGCTTGTTGATTCATGACGACAGCAGGGGGAATTGGCTGGAGCTGGATCAACAAATTCATCATTATCTGTGAACGTCGTTGACGTAGAGCTGGATTCCTCCAAAACGACTGTCTCCTCCAACCTCCTCCCTTTCCTTTAACCCGAGGAATCCCATCGACGTATGGGTACGTCGTGATGTTTTGTCACAGCTACACCCATCGATGTACGGGTACGTCGCACAATTGCAAGGGTCATAATTTGCACAATTTTCAAGTTTCATGGGTGATTTTTGGTAGGCACATGTGGGAGACCTTCCTCTACCTGCTGTCAAGCGGGGATACTGCCTGGCCCCACCTAACCCCCCCTCCCCCACCTCCCCCCCACACTGGGCAATTCACCTGTCAGCAGTAAGCTGGCCAGTAAAGGTATGTTGCCCCACGGTCTCTCCAATGACGAAATTCACAGTGAAAGTGATTCCTGAGGTGGAGGACAAAGAAATAAAGAAGCTAGAGCAAGAAACAAACAGAAGTGATGAGGTGGTAATGTCATAAAAGAAGGTGCCATATGTGGATGTGTTTGATGACTGCTTCTATTGCCTACATAAAAGTGTGAAAACCAATATAGTCTGTTACTACACATAAATTCGTACCAAATACATAAATAAATACGTAAATGAAAGTGGCTTGAATTAGTTAACCCTTCCATAGTTAGTTTTCTTCAGCCAGGTACTCTGAAAAAGAAAAGAGAAACATAAGGTTGCACGACACCTGTATCAACATTTTTAAGCACAGGATTGCGATTTCTCTATGAATTTTCGATGTTTCTCACCAAAAGCGAAGGTTTGAGGCAATTATTTTTTTTCCCAAAAATGCTCGGGATTTTGGGATATCGTAGGTTGGAAATCAGTCGGGACGTGACAGGTTAAGTGTTTCTGCTTTCGCTGCAAGACGTTTGAATCGCGTTCCCTCTTTCTCTCCTTGACCTTGGCCATTACAAAGTCGATACCAGCCAGGGAGGAAGAGGCTCTGTCCTCACGCTGACTAATCAGAAATCGTTTATCTTTATCTGGAATGTTCATGCTCAGTGCCTTCGAGTGTGCCACGTTGAACATCTCTTCCAGATCCGCTTTGAAAAGATTCCGTTTCAACTTCTCCTTCTCACTGTCTCTGCACTTATTCTTCAACATCACATACTCCTCATACAGTTTCTTGAGCTTTTTGATTTGCCAAGCTTCATCAAAATATGAAAGACTGGCCCTTTTACAGATTTCCCTCACCTTGAAGATGAATTATTCTGCAACTTTGGAAATTGTCTTTTTCTCTTCCACATGATGGAACGTGAACACTGTTAGTACTTGTTCCACAGAGGGTAATCAACTCCCAGTTATATTTGGCTATGGCTTTTCAATCAAACAGATCGATGATGCATGGTTACCATGCTCCCTCTGTGAAAACAAAATAAGGCAAGAGAATGTAATTAATGAGGGAAAATAAATTGCTACAAGTTAGGTTCAGATCTTCTACTAAAAAACACAAAACCCTTCTGTTACAGTGCACAGAGACATCACATTAGAAAAGTAGTGAATTTTTCAAGAAATAAACAGTTTCACTTTTGAGCGACCCCTAAATATACTACAATTTCAGTAAAACTTAGCCAGAAGTTTTCTCACACAGAGTAAAACCACGGTGAGAAGAACATGTTCAAGTTTTCACAAAAGAATTTTTTTGAAACACCCTGATCTCTCTCTCTCTCTCTCTCTCTCTCATGCTTTATTCAGTTCAGATGCGCCGTCTAGTAGTGATGAGGGAACTGAACACCTGAACAAATAATAATGGAGATTCTCCATTAATATCCTGCTTATCCTTTTCAGTTCGATCAGATTTTTATGAGGTTTACTTTTGCTTCTTACAGAAAGTTTTATTGAATTTAGGTCAGATCACCTGTTGTGACGGATTAATCCCTTCGTTAATCCTGTGGGGTATTTAAACGTAGTCGGGTGGGGTGTTACAACACCCCAATATAAAAATACATGTAGTATTACTAACATGTAAAATATATTCATATTGCCTCTTCAGCATATCTCTGCAATCACAAATGAAAAGATTGAATGCCTTGTAGGTTTTGTTTATAAATTTATAATAATAAAATACACTAAATTATAATATCAGTAAAAAAACAACAAATGGACTGATATGTCATTTGTCAGATGAACACGCACAGGAAAATACATTTTGTGATTTTTAAAATCAGTATAATGATAAACAATATGCAAAAATAAGATAAGAAACCAATCTAAATCCCATTATGATCTAAATGGTTAGTTTGATCGGGTGACTGGACACCCCCGGGGGGAGGGGGGAAGTGCCCCTCTCACTACAGCAGAGGCAGGACTAAATCAATCCACATGCTCCCTCCCCTCACTGAATCAAAAGAGTACTGGAACGTGAGAAATATTCGAATTACGGTCTAGGAAATATGAGCTTAAAAAAAAATTTGGGCTGACTAACGAAGGGTTAATGGAGTCTGAATATAATCCCTCAAGCTCCAAATATCATATTTATAAGGTACATAAGGCCTCATGATGCGTCGCACGAAAATTATAAACATAGAGGTTGTGGCTAACCTCGCTGCTTGAAAAATTTTCACTTTTGCAGGTAGCAAAAATACGAGTACTGTATTATGAACATGTCGTCAAAGTGAATGGGTGAAGCCGTTGAAGTAGATAGAGTATATTAATTTTGTTCTAGCTTTTTCTGGGTGGTTTCATACAAGTGATGGGAGGCGCCTTGTAGTGAAGGGTTTAATGTAGACTGATCCTGACCCATACATTAACTGTCTGACTATAAAAGCGGAACATAACTGTCTGACTATAGTAAGATTATTGCACAGAGGACATAGTCTTACTCTAATGGTTAAGTCAGTGATTGCATTACCGCCATTTGTTAAAGTGTGCCCGAATTTAGGAATACTTCCTAAGAGTATTCCTTCAGTATTAAAATGTATTACCAGAATAATAATCATATGCTTATATTTTCTTACGAATTTGTTTCCCGCATGGGGATGATTTTTAAAAATATTTCTTTGTGAAATACGGTATTTGTGGTAGGTGGTGGCGACCATTATCCACTCACTTGATGTAGTACTGCCTACTTTTTCTTTCGCCTTTATCGCTCTTCTTTACTGTGTCTGCTCTCTCTCTCCCTGTTTCTTCCATCTTTCCTCTCACTCTTTATTACTGTTCTTTCCTTTTCATGTGCCTTTACATTGAGTGACATGCCTAATGGTTTCTTGTAAGCCAGGAAACTATTTACAACGCTGAGCGGTAACAATATAATCAACCCACATGTGTTCTCTACGTGTGAACACGTGGGTTGGCGGACGGCTAGTTCCCCTTCTCGTAAAACCACTCAAAGACAAACGCCGTTCCTTACTGCATTATGGCGCCTGGTATTCAAAGTTGTAAGCCCTCCATTAGACGTATTATTATTTACGTCTTGGTACCTTTAGTCGATTTTTAATTAAACAATGTGGGAGAGAGTTTCCGAACTCAGGAATAGACATATCTTTCTACAATCCCATCACTATAAATGCTACTGATAATATTCACTACCACTGAAACAAATAATATTACCTACAAAGTAAGAGGGAAAACTGTTCCGGATTATCAGGTTCTTTTCGGTCCCTTCAGGTCCATCAGACTGATTCAGGTTACTCTTATAAACTTTTGAGACCAAACTCATCTTCAGCGAAATAGGTTTTGAGATGTCACTTACGTCTTTGACGTCTGGTTGAGACAGACGTTGAGGCAATGGTTAGATGAATTGCGATAATGACTGGTGGTGTGGATAACAGGGAAAGTATAGTCTGTAAAGATGAACATTATATGTCTGTTGATAAGGTGTAGGCTGAGTCATGTATCTCTCCAATAAATTCGTGCAACATAATGGCAGAGAACAGGGTGGCACGAAGGCGATTCGTTTATGGCCTCCCTCTCCGGATTAAGGCATCTGGCTATTGATCGACAGACAGATGAATAATTAGAAGGGATAGACTTCTAAAATTCGAGTGACTAAATACACCCATCCTTAACACTCTGAACTACAATGATGCTATCTTAATAAGAATATAATCATCTGGATGGACCAAAATTAAAATATAAAACTCACTAAAAAGTTGAAGAAGTTATTGTTTTCAGCACCATGAAGATTATGGTGATTGCTTTTTTGCCCCTTGTTCCAACGATTTCACTCAGCGTCGGAGGAACTGCCTTGTGTTGATGAGTTTGTGATGAATCGTATACACGGTGGAATAGTGAAAACGAGGAAAAGACTGTTGTCTAAAATAGAGAACGAGGTGGAAGAATAATATGGGCGATGATGTGGAAAACGGAGAAGAGGACAAGGAGAAACAATTTGAAATGGAGGATGATGTGGAAGAATGAAGTAGAACACGAGGTAGAATAGGGAAGAAAGAGGTGATAAATTAAGTGAGCGATGATGTTGAAGGGTGAAGTGGAGGACGAGGTTCAGTTCGCAGTAAACGATTAGATGAATAAAGAAGTGGGAGATGATATGGAAGAATGAAATGGAGGACGAGGCGGAGTAATGAAGGAGAGGATGAGATGAAAGAATGCACTGGTACAGCAAATGAGGTAGGACAGGGGGGGGGGGGGGTGCAGAGAGGGGTCAATGATTAACAGAGAAAGATCTGGAGATTTTTTTTTGTAGTAGCCACTGTGTACGAACTTGTTAAATGAGCGTGTGCCTTCAGGCAGATGGATAGACAGATTGATTGATCGAAGGACAGATAAACGTGAATCGATCGACATATTTAGATAGACTGATGGAGACAGACAAAGACAGAATGGCAGATAGACGGAGAGGTGGAATTTTGGACAGGTGCTGTTACTTGATAAATGAGTTTAATAGAACCTACCAAGCTGGATCCCGTCTATACGATGACTTCTCAGATTTTATTGTTGATACCGCCGGACAGTTGTACTCGGTTTATGACAGACCAATCACAGTAAAGGCGTTCAGCAAAGAAAGTACAATAGTGGATCTTGCAGGTGGGATAATGGGATGAATGGGTGGAGTGACAGAGTAATAGGATGGTCAAAGATGTGGAAGAGGAATGGCGGGTATGTTCGTTGGGAGAAGCCCTAGAGTGGGTGGAATGGTAGGTGAAAAAAAAACGTGGTGGGCAGGAAAAAGGATGGGGTTGGTGGGGTTGGTTCCTGTACTGGGCGAGGTAAACAGTAAGACGGGTTAGTATGACGGGTGGGGTAGAGAATGCAGTGTTTGGTATGGTGGGTGCGGTTGGTGGGGTAACGGTGCGATAAATTTATTGACGAGTGTGAAGTGAGGCAGAGGAAGATGAGTTGGGTAGACAAACAGGTAAAATGAATATGGCAGGGGAAAGGTGTGTGGAGCTTATAAGAGGTACGGTGGTTGGAGTTGGGGGTGGGTTGGATAGAATGGAGTGGGTGGAACAATGGAAGTGCAGAGAAGGGGAAGGGATGGGGTGGGTGGAAGTCGGATCAGAGAATATAATTACAGTTTCAATCAGATTAAATTCCACAAAAAATTCTGATTGGAACTCGGGGTGTCAGTGCTTTAAATTAAACTACTGAGAGATATAGAACTGTTACAAATAGTTCTTATATAATCTCAAAATATACCCAAACGTAATGAGATACTGTCTGACTGCCAAGTCATAATCTAGAGAGGGCGAGTGATCCTTCATAAATTAAATTCATCAAACTTATAGAAGCATCACTCACCGCGACCTCAGCGTCTCAGATACTACTGATATAAGTAGACGTGTGTATCGTATTATATTCTCACACACTCCGGAGTATTTCACTCAACAAAGAGGAATCCCACTTAGGCTGAAGGCCAAAACGGTTTATGTATTTTTATGGTTGAAGTTCGATAGTTTGGGTCACTCTAGAAACCTTGCGGTCATTAAAGCCTCGGTGGTCTGGTGCGGTATTGGAAGGGGAGAAAGTAGTGTGTTTACACACCACGGTTCAAATGCACGAGATTGCTTAAGTGCCTCTATCATGTGAATGCTGCCAAAGACGTTAGGTGCTCTGTGGCTTAAATGATCTGAACTTTGGTACCCAAACCTTGAGCCTTCCTACACTTCTGGCAGTCCTGGGCCTGAAAAGGGTATTATAAGACTGATGGCAATCTTCTTAATATGCTTACAATTTAATTCATCCTAGACTCCTATAGAAAATAATGGAAATAAATTCCATGAATCTTTGCTATCACTCGCTCTCAGGCAGCATCTTGTATGCAAATGAGAGCATAAACCTAAACGTGGGCATACCTAACAGCTCTTACACATTTCATGTCCGCCAGACTCCAGTTTATAGCCAGAGGGAGCCACATTCTTCCTGGCACAGGATGCTTCGTAGCATCTTCGCCGACTTACATTGCGCTTTGCATTTCCTCGTAACACCTCCTGAGCTTTTAAGTAGCGTAATACACGGCAGTGCTGTCTTTTATATCTTTATTATCGTTAGTCAGCATCACTAACAAACAAATGGATATAAAGCTCTAAAAGACAGACTGTATCGTTATGGAACTAGTGCTACGAAATGTCTAAAGCGAGTAGGAATACATTCAAGTGACAGTATTCATGTGAGGCAAAATCACACTTCACCTAATTTTATTTCACTTCCGCTATTTCTTTTCCTCCACTACCAAGTATTACTTTGAAGTAGAAAGTGACGGGTGCAACTTTGGTGTGTAGCAGCTACCGCAGAAATATGGACTAATTTTTGTCACTGAATTGGGATAAAAAAAAAAAAATTAGTCCACATGTTTACGTTCAGTAACGAGTGAGCATCGACTTTTAAAACCCAGTGATGTGATCATCTGAATCTCACAATATCTACAAAGCAGCATGTAAGATCATTACGGCTACACTCCAAAGGGTCATCTACCCACGCACCTGTTTTACCGTGGGTCTGCTTTCATCACACTGACCCATTTTCCCCCATGTACCTATATTTCCTCCTTGGGTTCACTTTCACCCAAGAACTAGCATTTCCCATCGACGTATTTCCAACAAAGACTTATTTTTCATCAAGTACGTATTATCTCCATGGGCTTGAACCTATTTTTTACCCAAGAACTAACAGTACCCATGAGTCAATTTCCAACAAAGACCTATTTCCCAACAAGTACGTATTTTCCTCCATGGACATTTTTTCCTCCATGGACCGATTTTTCCCTGGACTAATTTTTACTTCATGGACCTATTTTTCACGAGGGATGTATTTTTCAGAGATCTATTTCCCCCAGTGACTTATTTTTCAAAGAGATTTCTCCCGTGGACCTATTCTCCTTTGGATTCATTTTCCACCACAGACCTGTTTTTCAGACATGGAGCTACTCTTCCTCACACGACTTACGTTTCCGAAAGGCCTAGTTTTTCCCCCCGTGGAACTATTTTGCCTCCATAGACCTATTTTCCTTGGACCAATTTCAGGCCAAAGATAATTTCTTCCTATGGGGAGAAACCAAATTCTTATATGGATCTATTTTATAAGGTGAACTCATTTTCTGCATGAACCCTTTTGCCCATGTTTTCACTCTGGCCCATTTTTCCCAAAGATATATCCTCATGGACTGATTCTTTCCATGGACCTATTTACTCCATAGACGGCATCCCCAGTGGACCTAACTTCACCCATCCAATCCAACCATCCACCAACTAACTAATAAACTTACCCACTCGCCCTGTGTAATAATACTATCTCCTAAGCTTGCCCCCGGGGGAAACCACACATCCACCCACCTACCCACAAAGCCCATCAGTCCTACCCATGTGCCAAATCACCACACCAAAGCCAACCATCACGCCCTGCCTGTCTACTCCACACAAATGCCCACCCCATCCACCTACCCATCCCACTCCTCCTTACCCATCCACCCTGCCTTTCCACTCATCCATCCACCCACCAACCAAACTCACTATGTAGAATAAAGGGCAAAGCAAATCCAGGCAACTAAAATACAGGATCAGTGACGAGAAAGTGGTTCAGTGAGTCAAAGCATATTTGACATAGTCTGGTCCAATTAACTCCTTGCCTTTGTGTGACGGACTGAACAACTCCAAATCCGCTTTGAAAGAGTCATGCAGGTGAACACAGAACCGTTTTGCTGTTCCCAACCGTATTGGAATCAGACGCCACACTGTCTTGCACCGACAATGCTTTTGCATTCCCTGCCTCCTACTCAACTGTTTGGTCAGTCTCCTGAAGTGTCTAGGTGGGTGTGGTACGATGTCATCAAGCTCGTCCAGGTCTAAATTCGTGCCTGCCCCGGTTGCTTGCAAGGGCCCAGTTATCTCTACCCCTGCTAAGCTGCCATTGAAATGAAGGGCTTGAGTTAAAGTACTATAGGGCATGAAGTAGATATAAGCGTGTCATCATTAGAAGAGTGCGGAAACATCGCCTACTGATGACATAAGTTGCCTGTAGAGAGTGATATCTCCAAGCTGCCCTCACCCACTCCCTCCATCTGTACGAGTATATCCCCCATGGAGACCGCTTCTAACGAGCGTACAGGATTTCCCATTTCATCAGATGAGACAGGGTAGTCATCACCAGAGTCTGAGAATAAGCAGAAGCTCAGAACATCAGGATCACAAAAGTGGCTCAGGGTGGCCTCTGCACCCTGTCGTTCACACTGCCAATGACACACCACCGCTCGCCCACCCAGCATCACCCCAACCAGATACTTCTAGAGATATTTTGCCCCAGCCTGACCCATCCCATGCTTTGATTCCACCACATGGCGACCACAAGGTTCACAGGCTGACCCAGGTTTTGCCAAGGCCAGGCCAGGCATGGGGAAATTCAAGGCCTTTGTGTGGGAGGAGTGGGAAGGATTCCAGCCTGTAGCTCACCCTTTTAATGACATGGAGGAAGGTGTGCAGGAAGATTTCCTAGGTACATTTAACTCAGCCTTCCTGGAATTCTTCACAGCTTTTTTTTTCTTGAGCAGTGATGGTGTACATAGTCGTGGAAATAAGCTTCCATCAACATCTGCCAATACTGGTATGACGTGCTTCGCTTGTAACGCAACATGAAATAGTGGTGGATCATTGAGGTGAGCGAGCTGTGTGTATGGCTTGCCTTGACTATGCTCATGGCCTAAGTAAGGAAGCATGTTTTAAAGATTACTGGGTTATGAACGACCTGATTCACACTCCTATTTTTGGGAAATAGAAGCCAAGCGATAGATACCTTGACATATTACGGTTTCTCCACTTTCCTCTCATAATGGGACCTACTTAGGCTGTTCAAGGTTTGTCTTATAATGACAATGATCAGGGATGCATTCAAGGAGTTTTTCAGGCCTTTTTAGATGGTCACTGTCGACGAGTTGCTTGCTGTGTTCCGGGGTCTTTCAGCATTTATCCCACATGTCCCATCAAAGTGTCACTGCTTTGGTATCAAGTTCTGTGATATGCAACCGTAAGGCTGGGAGGGGAGCGCTGTAGGAAGGGCACAAGCGCCCTTAACCCGTCACGTCCAGACCGATTTCCAACCTCCGATATACCCCCCAGTCCCGAGCAATTTCAGAATTTTTTTGGCTCAAACCTTCTCTTTTGGTGAGAAACATCGAAAATTCATAGAGAAATCGCCCTCCTGTGCTTATAACAGGTGTCAGTCAGCTTTACATTTTCCTTCTTTCTCAGGGTATCTGGCTAAAGAAAACGAACTATGAAAGGGTTAACTAATTCAAGCCACTTTAAATTATGTATTTATTTATTTATTTGGTACGAATTTATGTGTAGTACAAGACTATATTGGTTTTCACACAGTTATATAGGCAATAGAAGCATTGTTCAGTCACCAAACACATCCACATATGGCACCTTCCTTTACGACATTACCACCTCATCACTTCTGTTTGTTTCTTGCTCTAGCTTCTTTATTTCTTTGTCCTACACCTCAGGAATCACTTTCACCGTGAATTTTGTCATTGGAGAGACTGTGGGGTGACAAGTCTTTACTGGCCAGGTCACTGCTAACAGGTGAATTGCCGAGTGTGGGGGGAGGGGGGAGGGGGGTCAGGTGGGGCCAGGCAGTATCCCCACTTGACAGCACATAGAGGAAGGTCTCCCACATATGCCTACCAAAAATCACCCAAGAAACTTGAAAATTGAGCAAATTATGAACCTTGCAATTGCGCGATGTACGGGTACATTGATGAGTCTAGCTGTGACGAAACGTTGCAACGTACCCACACGTCGACGGGACACCTCGGGTTAAAAAAAGAAAAAAAAAGCATTTAGTTTTCTAACAGCAAGATCTTCCAAATCAACCATACGAATTCAAGCTAGTTTGCACCATTTTAAAGAAAATTTATCCCTCTAATAAGTATCCGAAAATTATTTCATTATTTTGCTTTATGCCTTTGCTGCAGCATAAAACGTCAGGTAATGTGGCTCTTGCAAAATCATATCTCTTTTACTGCTGAAATCATTTTTTTTCCATCTCCTAACCATTGACATTACAACACATAAGAATAGATGTCATAATAATGCCCATAATAGTACCATGTACATGATAAACATTAATAAAATATGGGTAAATAACAATAAAAACATTATTTAACAATGCTCAATGTGCAATGTCATAATAATAAAAAGATTAGAATAGGCATAATAGGGTGGCAGGCATGAGAATAAAAAGGAAAGAGAGAGAGAGAGAGAGAGAGAGAGAGAAGGAGAGTGTAACACTAATGCAGTACTCACCAACCCTGCCAACTATTCTCCACTTCCAAATTTATGAAGTGGGGACACACTGACTACTCTAGCAGTGTAGGAGTGTGTTGGGCATCCACGTCATCCTCTCCTCCAGCTGAGTCCAGTTTATCAGGGGTATCATCAAGGTTGCCTGCTTCTTGCCTGTTGATGGTGTCCTTGAAGTACTGGGCACTCTCAAGTGAGGCAGTGTAGAGGACGAGATCCTTGAGATCTTGTAGCTTCTCAACTGACAGACGTATGGGAATGGTGTACCTATGAGGCAGGGAGACAGCAAACAGGTCAAAGGACTTGCATGAGAACTTCCCTCTGCCCTTATGAGTCGTACTTGCTACTGGTCTGTAGTGTCTGCCATGTCATAACTGGTCTTGATGGCATAGCCCTCCATGTAACTGCAGTCATACACAATGACCCTGGCATCCTTCATGGTTGTAGTCTTCGATGTCCGTTTTGTGATGTATGATTGGTGCACATCAAAGTTAAGAAAGTCATCTTGGGTCACGTCAGCAACAGCAAAGCCACCCTTGACAGCATGTTTAATAAGTTCGATGTACTCAGCTTTGCTGCACACCATGCCCTACCTCCTTAGCCTCACTTCTTTTTTTTCTAAAATGCCAATCACAAGGCATATAAGAGTGCCCCACGACCAAGAAGTAATGTTCTACTCTGAAAAACCTCTTACTGTGCAGGAGATGCAGGTACCCCAGGATGACGTTTATATTCTTATTTTGTCCTGCACAGTTATCAGAGAATAGAACAAGCTTCGTCTGGTTGTCCTCGTGATTAGCCTAGATTTATTGGTTAACATAGCTCATTATCTCACTGAGCCTCGCCGTGCTGCAACCTCATCCCACATGTACTGTACATGGTCGATTTCTGGGTCGATGTTAAGAACACAAAAGTTGTATGCTCACATTTTCCTTTTGTAAAAAGCTACACTGATACTTAACTTGGGTGTCGGCAATGTTTGTCGCAAGTCAAGGAATAATGCCATAACGTCTTCATTTTCATGAGTAATAAAACTGTCAAGTGCGGCTCTAGCTTGTGCTTCAAGTGTCTTATGTTCGTCTAACTCACATTGCATCTCATTCAACTGAGCCTCTACACAACCCATGGATGTTGGTCTTTCATGAACTTCACATACATGTCATAGAGCTTGACAACACTGAGATTCGAATCCATGTACATGAGGTTACGAGATTTCGCATGAAAATAATGACAGCTCATGGCTGGCAGCATCTTAATGTTTGTATGCACAAGGTCAGCTTTTTCTCCCACAAACTTGGTCGCAGTAGGCTTCTTCCCATGCTGGTCAGGCACAGTAGTCTTCCCCAATGTCAGTTTCTGCATAGCCACACACACCCTCTTTTCCGCTATTCCAAAAATCGAACAGAAAACTTTCTTGCTGACACTGTGCTCCTTGTCACCATACATCACACTACCAGAATAGTTTGGGTATGAACGCTTTCATCTGCTGCTTTTCAGCACCGTTTTATTGGTACCGACGACATGGGTTTTTGCAGGTATGCAGTCAGGGCATTATATAGTCTCCCATACCCCAGTATTCCTTAAACATTTCAGTCACAGGCCTAGTCTCTTCATCGAAACAGCCGTCATCACATGGAGATCCTACCTTTCATGCTTTCACCAGTTTCTAAGTCATACAACTGGTGTAAGCCTTACCTTCATTACGAAGTTTTTTACCACTTTGGCTTTCCACGTGTATGGCTTTGGTTTGTGCTTATGAAGGAGCTGTACTCACCATCTGGGGAGCAGGAGCACTGACGGCCTGTGGAGGAGAGTTCACCCTCTCAGGGGGACTAGTGAACTGTGAAGGAGGAGCTGTGCTGGTGGGGACGGCATCATCGTGCGCTTGTTGAGGAATGAGGGCTGCATTCGCCTCCTGCCTCCGATACACTGGGGCTGGTGTCGAAAAGGTTTGTCCCGGTTGGCAATTGCGTGGCTGATACTGCTGCTGTTTAGGGTACTGCTGCTGGTTAGGGTACTTGTTTTACCTCTTCCAGTCAGGTTCCTGTGCATTCTGCCACTGGTCCTTCTGCGGTTTGCTTGGACCATGACCATTACTTTGAGAGTGGCCTTGATGCTGGGGTTCAGTCTGGGACTGCTTACCAGACTTAGCAGTATCTTTCTTATTCCATGGCTGTTGCCTGCGAGTTTGGTACCCGTACGCGGTAAAGAAAGCATCAGCCTTCTCTACCATTTTGGATGCGTCCTTCACTTTGGACATCTTGAGCTGGGCGATGAGCTCAGCAGGCCACGACTTTTCCAGCTGTGTGCGCAGCACGAGGTCGATCATTCCCTCTCGTGTGCTGGGAGTCTCGTCCTTCTCCATCCATTCGCCTAAATATGCCGTGAGACGGTCACGGAACTGAACGGCTGTCTCCTTTTCCTGGAGACGCGCCTTCATGAACTGACTTCTAGCATGATCAGCAGTAAGACCGTACGCCTTGATGAGTGCGGTCTTCATCATCTCATACGTGAGATTATCTCCGCGAATTCTGTGGAGAATGTCGAGGGCGGGGCCCTCAAACAGGCTGAGGAACTTGTGCCGCTTAGCTGCCTCATCCAGATTGTACAGGTTTGCCATGTCTTTGAAACGAGCTATAAATGGCTCGATTCGCTCACCTTCCTTGTAAGAGGGAAGCTTGAGACGTGGAGTTGCTAGAAAAGGTGCTGAGAGAGCAGAAGCGGAGCTTGGATTGGCTGTACCCGGTGTGCCTGAAGCCAAGGAGTCTCGCTTAAGCTTAAGCACTTCCAACTCATGTTCACGTTCTCTCTCTCTCGTTCCTCGCGCTCGGCACGCTCCCGTCCTTCACGTGCCTCGCGTTCAGCACGCTCGTGTTCACGTGCTTTGTCTCGCTCTCGTTCCTCATACTCACGTAGTTCTTTCTCATGCTCACGTAGTTCTTTCTCATGCTCGCGCTGAATTTTCCGCTCTTCACGGGCAGCATTTTCACGTTGCTGCTCGTAACTGAAGCGCGACAGGACATAATCTCGAATTTCCTGGGGGTTAGTAAGCCCCATGTCCTTAGCTTCTTGCACGAATGCACTAGATTCCATCGTGCTTGGTTTGATACTGAGTGACAACTGAGACTGATAAGTATGAGTGAGTGATTCGGTAATAATTTTAGGCTAGGAGTTTATCCTGGCGAGGTCGCCAGATGTCAGGGGATATTTATGTTTTCATTCTGGCGTGAGGTCGCCAGATGTTAGGGTAAATTTATGTATTTCAAAGGGTAATGATATTGTATAACTCGCGTATACAATGTATAGCTATGTGTGCTAAGAATGACTATCGAGTCATTTAGTAAGAGAGAATAGACTTGTGAAATCGAGCAGCGATTTCACTTTATACTGGCTCACTTCGCCAATTCTCTAGAGTCGAGAATTTATAGACTTTCTCAACGGTACGCAGCAGAGACTAGACGATCTATTAGGCTGTAATATTGTACCGTTGGCCTCTAAGAAAGTTAGTTTCTCCCCTTAACAATCAAAAATGATAATAGAAAAGATAACAGGATCTTGGCTGAGCCAAACTCCTAGCTAGCACAACGGATTTAAGGATTAATGCCAAAAGCTGGCCTAAGTACCAGTCGTGATTTAATACAAAGAGTTGTGCTAACGTGGAGTAGCAAAACTGTATTAAATATGTGG
>JAGKTI010007320.1:13297-30853 GCA_018397915.1 Birgus latro
TGGAAGAAAAGAGAATAAGACTTATATCCACACATCTTCCTCTTACTAAACTCACCTGCTGAATTGCAAGGTAAGATAAGACTTACACATCTTCCTCTTACTAAGCTCACTCACTCAATCGTAAGTACGGAGAATAAGACTTACACCCGCATATCTTCATCTCACTAAGCTCACCCACTCTACCGCAAGACAAGAGAATAAGACTTACACCCGCATATCTTTATTTCTCTAAGCTCACCCACTCTACCGCAGGACAAGAGAATAAGACTTACACCCGCACATCTTTATTTCTCTAAGCTCACCCACTCAGCCGTAAGAGACATGGACGAAAGGGAGAGGAAGAGGACTGAAAGACGTCCCATTAACGCCCACAATACAAGGCTTGTTCCCGACCCCACCATTGATACAGCGATTCATTTACAAGTTATAATACCCCTGACGGATCGCAGGTGGCGCGCGTGTTAATGAAAGGGGTAAAAAAAAAGGAAAAAAGAAAAAAAACAATAGATGGCGCTGATTGCTTTTTGTACCCGCTCCCGTGGCAATGATTCGGCCCTTTCAGACGAGGCGTAATGGTCAGTCAAAAAAAAAAAAAAAGCCTCTATCTATTATCGTTTCTCCTGTAGGAGTGTCCATATAGATTATTCATTTATGTTTACTCTCTCTCTCTCTGACACACACACACACACACACACACACACACACACACACACACCGCTCGCTGGCGCAGTGGTAGCGTTCTTGCTTGCCAACTGGTAGACGGGAGTTCGCGCCTCGCTCAGGTTGCGAAAAGTTTCACTGACGAAGTGGGTGGTTACTGTCCCCCTTGAGCAAGGGGATGGGTGTGTGCGTGTGTGAAGGTCACAGCCTTGCCCATAGATCGGACTATATGAACTCTCAGCTCCCTTCCGGGAGGGTAAAAGCTGACGATCACTACCATCAAGTGATCCTGACCGACCCGGTGAGTTACACACACACACACACACACACTAAAACAAAATCTCCGTGTCCAAGAATACATTTTACACTATAATCACCCTCCTTCACTTGTACATGAAACTCTCCCCACCACCACACTCTCCAAGCATTTCAGTGCATCTCCTCACATCCACAAAAATTTAACACACCAACCTCCACCGCTCATGCATACTCAATTACGCCAGTCCCTCCTATTCACTCATACTTCATACTGTTCCCTACCAACTTTTATTCCTTAAACAGTACCATATTTCATCTCATCACAGCCACCATAATACAATTCACTATACTCCTCTTAGTCAAACTTGGCCTAAAACTGCCATCTCTCCACCTTGAATGCTGAAGAGAAGCAGGAGATTAGAATATGATGCCAGTCACAAAGAAGTGCTGTGGAATGGATGTAGCACCATAGTAATGCTTTTTTCTACCACCGAGCAGCCTGAAACATCCTGCCAAAAAGGATGAAAAAATCTGGGCGGGGTTAAGGTCAGTGGTGTTTAATCCCTCACATTCACCCATACATAGTACCATACAATAAACACTCCCATGCTGTCATACATGATAACTCGACCCACGAGACCTCGGTTCCATACATACTCGACCACTCTTCCTTACCTAAACCCTCACACACCATGGCGTGCGGCACCTCCTTCTCATCTTGTCCCTGTGCTGCTCTTCTCTTCTGGCCTTCCTCAACTGCTTCATCTTCCTCATGTATTCACCGATTATTTTAAGTTCTTCTACTAAGCTCACAAGTAAAATGACGCCCCATTTAATTTTAATCCTCCTCTTTACTCTGTTTGGAAAAGACCACGACCCCAATTATAATTTAATTTCTGCTACCAGCTGGCGAATTTAGTCAGAAAGATGGTGGACTTACATAAAGGAAGAGTTAAATCATATCTTTACTTATCCATGCAGTCGGAAATATGGTGGACTTACATAAAGGAAAAGTTAAATCATATCTTTACTTATCCATGCTATACTCAAGCTTGGCCTAAAATTATCATCACGCCATATTGAATGTTGAGCTGTAACAAGGGATTAACACTAGATTATGATGCTAGTCACGAAGAAGTGCTATGGAAAGCATCTAGAGCTGCAGCATTATGTGAAATAACCTGCAAAATGACAAATATCTGGCCAAGTTAAGGTGAAACGAGTATAATGCAAATACCAATACATTATTCATTAACCCACAATTAAATTCAGTCATCACCTCATCTGCTTAATACACCTATCCACGCTTTCACTTAACACCCAAAGTGGTACACATTCCTCCACCGCCACTCAGATTTATCCACAATAGTCGTAATCCATGCAATCCACTTTCAGACATCCACATCACGAGTCGAAAGGAAGTTTCAAGTTACTTTCAATGTTTCCACGCACTAATGAGTCACTTCAAAGCGTGACGTTCTATTTTAAAGAGTACCCACATAAACCTACAAGCCCCCCCCCCTCTCTCTCTCTCTCATTAACACAGAGAAAAAAGTATAAAGGCAGGTGTGGAATAGGGATGACGCAAGCCTCTGCCTCTCTCGTGTGTGGGGGTTGACGNAAAAATTTAGATTGTCAGGTGTTAAATAGGGATGACACAAGTCTCTGCCTCTCTCGTGTGTGGGGGATGACGTGAATATGGCGTAGATACAGTGCCATGTGTTCCTTCTCTCTCTCTCACTCTCTCTCTCTCTCTCTCTCTCTCTCTCTCTCCTTTCCCAACGCCCTCTTTTCCTTATCTCTTCTCTATTTCCTCTAGCCTTATCTGCCTCTTCTCTACAGTCACTTTTCACCATCTTTATCCACTGTCTTTTCCCTAGCGCTTTCTGTCTCTTTTTTCATTGTCTTTCCCGCTCTGTCTTTTCCACCTTTCCATTACCTCTTTCTACTAACCTCTTTTCTGCTATTCATTTTGCTCTTATCTCCCCCTGTCCTCACGACCCACCATAGTCCTACCCTTTCCACTATCCCCATCGCTTGTCCATATCCCCTATCCCCCTCCTCTATCCCTCTCCACTGCCCATCTCTACTACCCCTCTCCAATATCCCTATCCTCTATCCCTCTCAGTCTCCCTCTCCACTCTCCTTCTTCACAATCCCTCTCCACTATCCCTATCCACCATCTCTATCCATCGTCCCTTTTCACTATCCCTTTCCCTAATTTCCTTCCTAATGTTCAATAATCGTGTTTCTAATCCCTTTATAGCGACCATTCATCCTTTAAAAAATAAAATAATGTGGTTATATTAAAAATAAAGTACATTACTGACAGGGAGAAATGGAGGCTGTTTTTACTCCCTCGGTGCTAGAGCTCATTTCTGATTAAATAAAAGCATATGAATTAAAAAGACAAGATAGATATTCCTTTATCTTTGTAAAATTTATAAAAAGTGTTTGCATTCCTAGTTACCCCATCCCCATCAGACCCCAAACTTCTGGCTGTCAGAGGATGTGGATAGAAAAAAAATAATCGTCTGAAAACCACCTGTCATAACTAGAAATATGTATGTATGTATGTGAGTGTTTATATATGTATGTGAGTATGTATGTATTTATATATGCATGTATGTTAAAAGTTATGAGGGAACAAGCGTCTATGGGTTCGCCAATACAGAATGCAAAAAATATAATTCAAAAGCGATTATAAAGTCTTATATATAAACTTCTTCTCCAAGCCCTCTTTCACCCCAGCTCGACCCGGCCTTACTCCATCACCAGTTAACCTCGTCCCTTCCAGGACCTCCTAGTATATATGTATAACTTGTAGATCACTTTAATTACTTTAAAATAGACTTTTTTCAGGGGTTCTCCTCACGTGGCTATAATTAATTGGTGGTAGGAGATTTAAGTTACAAAAAGACGTCACATAACTTAAGGGGTTGTGAGAAAGTGAGAAGAAATCGTTTGGACGGAATAATAATAATAATAACAATAATAATAATAATAATAATAATAATAATAATAATAGCAATAGTAGTAGTAGTAGTAGTAGTAGTAGTAGTAGTAGTAGTAGTAGTAGTAGTAGTACATGGTAATAATAATAATGATAACACTACTTTTGCTACTGCTACTACCACTATTACTACTACTACTACCAAAATAAAACTATGATAAGTATTTCTATGCCTTCACGCCCTAGCCCCACCAAGCCCTCGCCACTTCCCCGTTGGACGAGGCGAGGGAGGCGGCCCGGTAGGTGAGATGGGTCCACTGATACCGCGCCGGGAATTATGGGAAAACACATTTACCCTCACTCGGAAAATTGGAAACTGCTGCTAATGGCCCTGGCGATCAGTGGGGCTCGTGGTGGGGTGTGGCACTTCCTCTCTACCTCGTCTTTGGCCTTTGCTGAAGATGTAGGAAGAAGGGGGTGGCAAGGGACAGGCATTTAGAGAGGGGCTTCGTCTGTTTTCTTACTTTTTACCTCTTCAATCCGATACAGGAGAGGAAATGAGCAAGGAAACAGTGACATTTACCCAAACGCACAGTAACACACAAACCCAAACATCACGAAGGACGTATAGCTAAAGAATATACTGTTTTAAAGCCATCCTACACGCTTATAAATATGAATATCTGGAAAACTAGGTCAAAAAAAAGAAAGAATATGCATGACCCCTATCCTATGCAGGTGGGTCACGGGGTAAAAGGGGGAGGGGGCATAATTAAGAGGTACCCAGCAGATGGCTAATGAGTATGCAGGTATTTAAAAATGGAGTGATAGTTAGGAAGCATACTTGGTTTCCTGGTTAAAAGGAAAATACACGCACGCACGCACGCAAGCACACTCTCTCTCTCTCTCTCTCTCTCTCTCTCTCTCTCTCTCTCTCTCTCTCTCTCTCTCACACACACACACACACACACACACACACACACACACACACATTACAATAATAATCTGAACACAGAAAAAAAAAGACATAATAATCAGCTGCATTAGAAATATTTTTACTTTTTCACTATAAAATTACTTTGTCACGTCACACCCTGAAGATTTAAGACTAGTAATGTCAGGGAAGACTCTCATAATGAAGAGGTTGCATGATAAATAATCACATAGCATAAAAAGAACACACATAACATACCGTAAAACGAACACAAAATAAGGAGCACAATTTACAGAAAAACTAAATTATGAGTAAGATAAAAAATATTTGCTATATCACAAAGAAATAATCCAAAGAGTACAAGGAAAACATCAACGCCGGGGATGAGATCACAATGGACAACGTGATATAACTGATGATCATGCCAGACTCTGAGATAATAAATGATTATGCTAGTCTCCTTACTTAATCGGCACTCATCACCAGGACCCCAAGCTGGCCAGGTGTGTGGTGGCCAGGTGTGTGGTATGTGGTGGTGGCCAGGTGTGTGGTGGCCAGGTGTGTGGTATGTGATGGTGGTATGTGGTGGTGGCCAGGTGTGTGGTGGTCAGGTGCTGCTAACATCACAACGTCATTTGCAAACAACTGTCCCCCCCGCCCTTCAAACACACACACGGACAGTATATCTATCTATCTGTTTATCTATCTATCTATTATCTGGCTATCTACCTATCTATCTATCTATAACTCATGCATCTGGCCACCCACACGTGCCACACCTGCATAAAGGGGTCCTGTTGTTTATGCTACTAAATTATTGGCCACCTCCCCTAGCACATCTGCCAACCACCACAGCCTGGCCACTACACACAGGACATGATGCGCATTGTTAGGCAGACCAGGTGTGTGCCTTCATAAATAACATCAAGGCTAACCCCAGAATTATGTGTTGTGCTTAACTGGGTAGAAAAAATGATTCGTATACTGCGCAGCGAATTGTATGTGGGATATATATTTAATTTTTCTTAAGCACTGATGCCATATTTACAGGAATATAATAGGCAGATAAAGAGATACTGTAGTTATCAGTAGGTATACGAGTAGGCGATTACCTGTCCACTCTAAAGATTGTAAATAATGGTCCATAGATATACAAGCCAGTGTGCAAAAAAAAAAATCTACGGGATGTTTTCGGCACAGTTCACCCATCGCTTCATTTAGTGTTGCGTGCGGGGTGCAGAAGCTGGCGAGGGCGGGGTGGGAGATGTGGGTGAATTAGGAAGATAAGGGATGGGGAGAGAAAACGAGGGATGGATAGAAGAATGAGTGAGTGATGGATTGGGTGAGTAAGTGACAGAAGAAGATAGTAAACGAGGGAAGGTGAGAAAGAGCGAAGGATGAAGTAAGTGATGGATGGAGAGAGTAAGTGACGGGTGAGGAGAGTAATGGAGGGATGGGTAATGGAGGAATCGGGAGAGAGAGCGACGGATGGAGAAGATGAATGAAAGGAGGAACACATGGAAACTATAATGTCTGGAGGTATAACGCTGGAGAGATATGCTGGTCAGGGACGCCTTCGCGTGGTGCCACCGATATAACTGGTATTGTATTACTATGTGTATGAACGTCTTTAAAAAAAGATGTCGTGTGTCCGAGGCTCAAGGCTAGTAGAAGATGAGGAACGGAGTTAGTTTTACATTGCCTGGTTGTGTATCATTTATGAAACACTTATTGAAATCCTGACTGATATATCTGGCATTAAGGGTTAGCTCTCTTTACTGATATTAACTGTATCAATTAGCAAAAACCATGGCCTTGAAAAGCAACTGTGTCTTTAAAATAATGTATCGTAGGAATGGATGGTATGGGTGATTGCGATGGTGACACATGTACGGTATGATCAGAGGCGGCTGAATCACGTCTCTTTCTCGCAATAATACTTACAAAACAGATATGATACTATCATCTTTAGCCTACCTAAAAACCTGCCTACCCACCCACCTACGTGTCTACCTGCCTACCTGCCTACGTACCCATCTACCTGTCTATACGTAACTACCAATCTGCCTACATGTCTACCTAACTACCAATTCGTCTACCTGTGTACCTATTTATCCTACCTTTCATCTTGCCTACCTGTCTCCCTAATTTCCAACCTGCCAACCTACCAACTGCCTGCCTACCTTCTTACCTGACTGTCTCCCTCATTTCCAACCTACCAGCCTACCTAATGCCTGCGTACCTTCTTACCTACCTGTCTCCCTAATTTCCAACTTGCCAACCTACCAACTGCCTGCCTACCTACCTGCCTACTGACCTACTAACCAACCTACCTGTCCTTCGTCTCGGCTGCCTAATTAACCTGGGCAGACAGCGGAAACGTGACCTCGACATTTAGACCAGCTGAGTCACTAGCCTCATCTTGGTCACATCTCCCTCTTGCCTAAGCCTCTTCCTCAGTATTCTCTGTCCGTCCGTCTGTCTGTCTTAATGTTTTGTCTGTCTGTCTGCCTGTCTGTCTTAATATTTTGTCCGTCTGTCTGTCTTAATATTTCGTCCTACAGTAACTCTCGTGTTTATATTTCAATCGTTTTCACTAATTATTCTCTTGTTCATTTCCTAAGATTTTTAATAATTCTTAGAACCTTAACCTCTCTCTCGCTCTTTCTCTCTCTCCCTCCACACACACACACACACACACACACACACACACACACACACACACACACACACACACACACAACATCATTCCCTCACATTCTCTCTTAAGCTGTTTCACACACACACACACACACATGATCACCCACTTCCGGTTTCTTTAATGTCCCCCTTCATCACTTCCTCTAACATACACTTGATCATTCAATACTACTGAAGAGCACTTGTTTTTCCCCATATTTCCCAGTTTGCTTTTTCTTTTTATGTGCACTGCTCTGGCTATAGGATTAACAGCCCGTTCCTTGAGGCCTAGCAGTCCTCCTAAGTACTATACACCTCCACATGTCACCACTTCGGCGCTAACACCCACCGTTCATATTTAATACACGCTAGAGTGGTGTATTGGTATTAGCAGGGAGGGGGGAGGTTCCGAAGTATCGCGGGTCTTTGACAGATTAATACTGTTCTTTGACGAAATTTACATCCTTTAATCTGTTTCCTGCCCCAGATGGATTCGAACCTGCGTCCAATGGAACAGTAGACAGCCTCTCCATCAACTCACAACCTCATTTCGGTCCCTGTATTTTGCTACCTACTCTGTTTCTCTCTTTTTCACACAAGGGACATGAGAAATATGGAAAATTATAACAGTTGGACAGCTAAATGAAGGCAGGAACGAAACAGACTGGCAGATGCAGAAAGCAGAAAATATTGGGCACGAAAAAGGAGAAAATCAGAGAGAGGAGAATGGTGAGGGAAAACCGACAGATGAGAAAGTAGAAGAATCATGGAAACAAGAAGGAAATCAGATGGAAAGACAGAATGAAGAGGGAGAAATGCAAAGAGGACAAGGAGAACACGAAGGCCATGAGGTAAATTTAAAAAAGAAAAGAAAATTAAGGTGACATGGAAAGAAAATTGGGGCGTTTAGCATGAATGATACAAGATGAGTCAAGAAATGAAGAAGAGATACGAATGGAAATAAATGAACAAGACAAGGAATGGGGAAGGAGAGAGAAGGGTAAAGGAAAGGGGCACAGGAAGGAAAGAAGGAAGGGGGAAAGGTATTCGGCACAGGTGTAACGGTCGACAGAGAAGGTGAGGGAGGAGGGAAGGAAGGTTATGAGAGAAAGGGTTTGAGATAGAAGGCAATTAAGGAAGGAAAGAAGGAAATAGGGAAGGAGGGAAGGAAGAAAGAAGGAAAAAAGGAAAGGAAGGAAGGATACAAATTACTGCATAGTTTAGAAGTAGGAAGAAAAGTAAATGAATAGGGAGGTTGGGGGGCAAAAGAAACCGTGAAAGGAAGGGGTGGAGAAAGTAGGGGAGGATAATAAGAGGAGGAGGAGGAGGAGGAGGGGAAGGAAGTGGGGGGATAGAATTGAGGCAGGTGTATGGGAGACAGAGAAGGAGGGAGGGGAAGGAAGGGAGGAGGCCGCGAGGGGAAGGGAGGCGAGAGGGAGGGAAGAGAGAGGAGGGAGGGAAGGGAAGTAGAGGAAGAGGGGGGGGGGACTAAAGCAATAGGTCACCGGGCTTCCTCTCCTCTCTAAAAGGTCAAATGAAGGTCGTGCTTGTTAAAACCTGAGGAGCCATATTCATAAAGCTTCTCAACTAAATTACCGTAAAACAAGTCTTCATATCCGTGCATTAATATCCTCAATCGTTTGCCTTTTGTAGTTTTCAGTTTAAAATTTACTCTGATTTTATTGCTACGTGTCTGGTAGGTTTATGAATCAAGGGAAACGTATATACAATTTATAATATTCCTGTTTCGTTCAGTTCCGTGGTGCGTTTCTCATATTAACCACGAACACAAAACAATTTTCTTCAAACGATGTTATGTAATTCTAGTTTGTAATGAGGTGATTAAGGATATGATCTGTATTCTCGTCGACATTAAAAATATATAAAACAAAAACAAAAAAAGGATATTAATGGGTAACCTGAAAAATAAATCGCTAAGAAAGAGGTGTTTAGCAGCCTCCTTAAACGACGAGAATTTGGGCACCAGACAAGGGAGGGAGCAGGATGGGCGTTGTTTTCCCTGGCCCGGACCCAACTGAGACCGGTGGGTGGAGAGTGGTCATTCATTGTACACCTGCGGACAATAATTTCGATTCACATTATACTCCAACAATTTTGAAACTCTCGCATACTATTCTGGAAAGTTTGATGGGTTTCAAAGGCCAGATCAGTGAGTTATTGTTCACCGTCCCCTTATTTTTCGCTGAGGGGTGTATCACTATTTATGCCCACAGCTGTACACGCACACAGACACCGGTAGTGCTCATGGAAGAATAAACACACGCAAAACGCACGCAAAACGCACGGATAAGTCTATATATGCAACATTCTCTTTACCTGGCTATGTTCATTTATACAGTTCTTCACAGTCCAGTGTTTCTCTCAGCGATATGTACTGAAGTATTTCCTGTCAATCTAATCACTGACTCAAACACACGTTAAGTAAATACTATGATTATCTCACGGGACATTTAAGCTGATTTAGAGTAATGAGATGATGATGATAATAATAATAATAAATAATAACAATAATAAAGCTACTACTACTACTTCTACTACTACTTCTATTACTACTACATCTACTACTACTACTACTATTATTACTACTATTATTGCTACTACTACTACTACTACTACTACTACAAGGACAATACTTGTTAACCCCAAGATTGTATAATTAATAGGAGTATGTGAGCCCTGATATTTACTCTGTATTCAGCCACGGCAACTCTATCAGTAAAAGAGTAAATTTTATTACGACTTAGATTATCTTTTCAGGTTAAAGACAGGGTATGTGTAAGAAAAAAAAAAAGATTATATAATTCTGGCTACGCTTAATCTACTAGTAATAGGCCAACTGAAGTCAAGGCTGTCAAATATCGAACCCGGGACTGTCAGATATCGAACCCAGGACTGTCAAATATCGAACCCAAGACTGCCCAATATCGAACCCAAGACTGCCCAATATCGAACCCAGGACCGCCAGAGGATAGTCCAATTATACAGGTTTCTTACATCATAATTTTATCTGATTAATTTCCAGGTAAGTAGACAGGTTACAAGTTAATTAATGAACAGGAGCATCAGGCAGTGTTTCCTCGATACACCTGTGGAGGGGTGGCGTCAGGTGAGCTTCCCACGCCTCACCGCAGAGAGCCCGGGGGCAAGGTAGGGTGGGGCTCTGAAGGAGGAAGGATGAGGGCTATTGTGAGAGGAGGAGGAAGGATGAGGGGAAGAGTGAGAGGAGGAGGAGGAGGAGAGGGGGGAGGAGGAGGAGGAAGAAGAAGGAAAGACAGCCAATTAAGGAAAAGGAGTAGGTGTGGGAACTGAAGGAGAGAGGAAGGAAAAGGAAGATTATAGGCAAGGTGAGGTGGGAAGGGAAACAAAAGGTGGATTATTACAACTGTTAGGCAACGAGGGGGCAGCCAGCGCTATAGACTGGCTGGTAGAGGAAATTTGCCATATTGCAGAAACTGTGACATCATTATCCCTTTAACACGAGGAGATGAGAGTTAAAGACGTATAATTAAAGATAACAAGGAAAATGTATTCGCTAAGAATGTTGGGCCTAATTTACAGTAGGTATTTCATTCAGGTGGCTGAGTAGCGGCTTTCTTCAGTTCAGGGAAGATCCTGTCCTCTAAAATAAAGGCATAAAAAAAAGAAAGGAAGACGTAGGAAAAGAGAGCAAGAGGAGGAAAGGGTAGGAAAGAAAGAAGAAGGTGAGACAGAAACGAAGAAATAAAACAAAGAAGGAGAACAGGAACGTGGGAATGTGGAAAGAAAAAAAGTTTAAAGCGAAGACAGGAAATACAAAAACGTGGGAAAACTGAGAGAAAGGAAGAAGGAAGAGTGAGGGAGGGAGGAGGGAGGGAAGGGGAGGGAGAGGGAAGAGGAAGGGGAGGAGAGGAGGAGGGGGAGAAAAGAAGAAGGAGAAGGAAAGGGAGGGGAAGAGGGAGAGAAACAAGGCCAGTGGACACCTACACACCTTGTCCAGCGGAAGTTATTTGTGAGGGACGGAGAGGAGCACAGGTGGAGGAAGAGGGGAGGAGGGGGGGAAGGATGCGTCTCCAAGTAATTACAGGTGTTCCCGAGGTGCTGGTGCCACGCGTCTCACCAGCAGAGGCGTACTGGGACACACATTCACCAGTTACATCGTCATATTATAACTCACCAATCAGTATTACCAGTCATAAATTCACCAGTTTCTAGTACCATCATCAGTCTTTGCATTATAACACCAGTCAGTAGTAAGAGTGACAAGCCATTATTCTTAACCAGGAGTAACGCACCGGGACACACCCTCCACCAGGTACCAGTACAATAAATTACCAGTTAGTAGTACCAATCATAAGCATAATATCATCACCCAGTCACACTCCGATGTACAGCTGGCAACACATGTACCTGGGACATTGTCTAGGAACAATTTCCGACGTTCATGCATCACGTTGACTTGGCAATTCAACCAATATTAACCTCGTTCTCTGATGTCAGTGCCACCAACAACGTGATTATGTCAAGGCTGTCAAGTGTACCAAATGCTAGACCTCTGCTACACACTGATGCTGTCCCATATTCGTATGCTGCCAACTGTACGTCTGAAGTCTGAAGGGGTTAGTGAAGTGTCTGTGTAACCTCACTAACTTGTAAAATCTCTCGCAAAAAATAAATAAAGGAAGGAAGAAAACCATTTGGTAGCAGCAAGGGCAAACTAGTGAATACGTAACGGGATTCGATGAAATACTGGACGAATGAATCCTTCCCAAGTCACGAAAGAATACCCCTTTATCATATCTTACAGTAATAATGATGATGATGATGATGATAGTAATAACAATACTGCAACAACTGCAATAACAAATTACTACTACAACTAATACCACTACTACTACTACTACTAATAATAATAATAATAATAATAATAATAATAAAATAATAATACGAGCAATAATCTGTAACTTTCTACATGGCAGCCAAACTGTCACGTCATTCACTGTAATATACAACACCTCTCACGACTCCGAGATGTCAGTGCTATCAGGCCCTTCACACCTTACCACGTTTTTGTGAATGGGTGAGGGAGGCGTCACGAGAGAGAGTTGCGTGCGTGTGTACGACTTACTACACACCACACCCCGCTATTCACAGTCCCATCGCGTCCGCCTGAATGAACGGAAGCACCAGTATTAAGAGAACCCTGGAGAATATTAATAGAATCCCTGACGAAACTGATGGCATGTCATAACAGTCACAGATTTAAGATTACACAGACTTTATATTTTAGTATGAGTCTCATACTCGTATAATGGAATGGAATGGAATATGAAGTTTAGGCCGAAGGCCAAGCACTGGGACCTAAGAGGTCATTCAGCGCTTTGATGAGTGAAGTATGAAAGATGATGGTTTAAAAGAGTGAGTTTAAAAATAGTATGATGAAATATCAGCAAATATACGCAGCGTCTGTGTGGTTATGTGTACTTATTGAGAATTACTCCAAAGGAGGAAGCGCATATCTCGGGTATCAAGTTAAAGTATGCAACAAAATACGTAATAGAATGTAGCAGTATGGATGAACTTCTAGCAGTGTCAGTAATGTGTCCAGCCATCTCGAAAAGAACGGATCTTGCATTTGGCTCTCTGGTATTTTGTTTTAATTATTTTTTGGGGGGAGCTATTGCTTTGGCCTTTGGTTCCTTTTTCCTTGCATAAAAAACACTATATGTAACATATGGGCAGTCATGCGTTTTAACAGAGAATATTGTCACGAGGGAGAAGGGAATATATGAAAGTAAAGCAAGTAACAGTATAAAACAATAGTATAGAATGTACTGGAGAATCTAACATAATACCAGTGAGTGCTTATATTCTCCTTCCACGCCTTCAAGCGTCCAAAAGAAATGCGCAAAGGAAAAAAAATCTTTAGGATGTTTTTCAAAGTAACAGCCAGCAGAATGTATGAAAATGAAAAAGAATGGCAGTAAATAAGAAAAAGCAATCTCTATGCAATCGTGGGAGCTTGTAGAGAATGACGCTATGAGGAAGAAGTGTCTTTATATTACGAGTATGTCAAAGAATTGTGTGAATTAGCATGCGTAGGAGAATGTAATACAATGAGTATGAGAATGTGACAAAGTGAGTGTGTACAGTAATTAAGTACAAAGTCTAAAGTCATAAGTCATGTGTACTTGTTGAGAATTACATCAGGAGGAACAATAATGCGTATATAAGTAACGCCAAGTAATAAAGCGTAAGATAATGTAACAATGTCAGTGCGTAAGTACATGCAACGTCTCTTCCGCTCATGCGCACTTGTGGAAAATTAGGGCAAGAGGAAAGAGCGTTTATACGAAGCGTATTTTGGCGTGAAGAGAGCGTGTCCACCCCTTCCCTGCCACATTGCAGTTATGGGGAGCGTGGGAATACCTTGGGGCAGAGGACATCCTTGCATTCACCCCTTCCTCTCTCATACACTCTTCCTCCCTCTGTTCCTTTCTCACACGTCCTTGCTGTCACCCCTTCCTCTCTCTCACACACACTTTCTCCCTCTCTTCCTCTCTTACGCATCCTTGCTCTCACCCTTCCCTCTCTCACTCACACTTCTCTCCTCCCTCTTAATCCTTCACACACCTTTCCTTCTCTCTTCCTCTTTCCTCTATTGTTCTCTCTTTCTTATTTTCCTAGCCAGTCTTTCCCCACTTCTATTTTTCCTGTTTCCTTAGTCGTTCCCTCTCTCTCTTCCCCCTTTCCTACAGACTATCCTTCTACTAATTCCCTCTTTCTACTCTTTAGCTTCCCTCTCATCCTCATTTTCCCCAGTCACCTTCCATCCTCCAGTCTTCATTCTAGTCTTTCTTTCTCTTCATTCTAGTCTTTTCTTTATTTCTGTCCACCTCTCTCCTTTATCTTCAATTAATTCTTTTCTCTCTTTCTTCCTCTCTCCTACATCTTTTCCTTCCTCATTCCTCTCATTTTCCCCCATCTTCCTAATAATTTTCTTGATCTCTTTCTCTTCATTTCTTCCAGCTTTTACTGTATTTTCCTTTTTCGTCCCCCCACTGTTTTCCCCTTTCTTGGTTCCTCTCTTCACTCTTTCCTCTCCTCATTTCTCCTCCTTTCTCAGTCCCTTTTTATCTGGTTGTCTTCTACCTGTTCTGTCTCTCAGTTACTTCCCAGTCAGGTTTATAGTCCTTAAGTCTTTTTTTTCCCTTGCTTCATGTACCATTCACTCTTATTTTGCTACACCAAGTTCCCATTCTCTTCCCCATACCCACAACCTCCTCTTCATTTAGTCTTTTCAGTATAGTTCTATGTCTTTTCACCTTATTCCTTTATTTTCCGATCTCATCTTACCTCATTTACCATTCACTCTAACTCTGCTTCACCAAGTTCCCATCCTCTTCTCCATACCCACATTCTCTTCTTCATCTAGACTTCTCAGTAAAGTTCGATGTCTTTTTTTACTTATTCTTGTACCATAGGAGCATCATCAGTCAAGAAGAGCCCTCTTGTGCAACAGGGAACTAACTTTCACCCTACCTTTTCCTCCCTCGCCTTCCTCTTTCCCTGCCACTTTCCAGTCCCCCACACAAACAAGGGAACAGCGTGTTTCCCTGTAAGGCCGGAAGCGCCCCTTAACTCTCACCAACAAGTGCACTTCCGTCTGATCCCCTCCACATTCCCTCTTCCTCCAGTTCCCCACCTCTTTCCCTTCACTTCCCCACTTCATCTCTCCTTCCAGAATCGTCTTAATCCTTTTGCCTCTTTGAAACCTAAAGTCTTCAGCCCTAAATACCTTGTCTTTCCTACTCTCGTACTTATTACAATTATTCCTCTTTCCTCGTCTTCACTTTTCCTATCCCACTTTCCTTTCCTTCCCTCTCTCTCTCTGTCCTCCTCCCCTCCTCTCTCTCTAGTCCTTTCCCCCCCTCCCATCTAATTCTGTAATATTCTCCCCTTTCCCTCCCCACCTTTTTCTTCGTTATTCTTACCTTCAGTTCACATATTTAAATAATTTAGTTATAGTCTGTAAAAAAAAGAAAAAAAAGAAACGAAAACAAAGGTCTTAAAAGGATCAGGTTTGTTGCTCTGCTTTCCTTTATACTCCTCCCTCCCTCTCTCTCTCTCTTTCTCTCGTTCGCTCGCTGGCTCGCTCAGCATATTTGATAAACGTGTTCATCACCCTATTAAGTCACCTGGATGTATACTTCCCTGGCTTCATAAACACATTGATTTATTACCTGTGTTGTGGGTAGGGGTGTGTGTTGTGGGTAGGGGTGTGTTGTGGGTAGGGGGGTGTTGTGGGTAGGGGTGTGTCGTGGGTAGGAGTGTGTTGTGGGTAGGGGTGTGTTGTGGGTAGGGGCGTGTTGTGGGTAGAGGTGTGTTGTGGTAGGGGTGTGTTGTGGTAGGGGTGTGTTGTGGGTAGGGGTGTGTTGTGGGCAGAGGCGTTGTGGGTAGGAGTCTGATACGCTAGGAATGGAGAGAGGTCAGCAAAAAACAAGACAAAAAGCCATTTCGGAAGAGAGGAAGCTGACAGGAAAGAACTGAAACTGAATGAACAGATGAGCGGAAGGAAGGATGATAGTTATGGTGCCAGAAAAAAAAGAGACAGGGAAAGCAGGAAGGCGGGGAAGGAGAGGAATGCACGGGAGGAAGAGAGGAGAGTTTAGGAGAGGAAGAGGACGGAGAGAGGAAGGCAGGAAGGAAGGGCGTATTGATCCCAAGGCTCCATCCTGTTATGGAAGAAGGAAGAAAGGTGTGGGTAGGATAGGAAAGGAGGGAGAACGAGCTGGAAATAAAGAAGAATAAAGATAAATATGAAACAGAGCAAACATGAAGAGGTGTAAAGGATTTAAGCTTTCCAACACCATAACGTCTTTTTCCCTTTCATATTTTTTATCAACAACTTATTTTACTCGGTTTAGGTTAGAAGTTTCGAAGTGGTAAATTAAGATACAGCCTTCATTAATTTACCCAGTATGAGAGTCCTTTCCTCACTTGAGTAAAACGGTCTGAAAGAGGCAAGAACAAACTGAAAAAGATGTTACTCATTAATAAAAAAGGAAAAAAAAGATTAATGGTGACAAAAGTAAAAAATAGTATGAAATTAGGAGACAGGCAGGGGTTACATAATATTTCCTTACACCAGTAAAGATTATAGGTAAGCAGATATAAACAACTGATCAGCTTTATCACCAAAACCAACAGCCTATGTCATTCCCCTGCAGGATCTGTGCCTTGCCCATTTTTTTTTTTCCCCAAACCGTCTGTCTTCTGACTTCATTTCTGGGCTGCCACTCTTATATCCTAGTTTTCCATCGATTATATTTTCTGCTAACGGTATGGGGCTAATATCTTCTTACTTCTCAATTGAGGTGGTTGATTGATTGCATCTTTGATCTTGGCTGTTCTCTGAGAAACTCCTTCAACAAGTTACCTGACTTATCCTTTCCATCCCCCTTTAGCACTTCAAGATTTACGTTCTAATGAAGACAAAAAAATAAAGATATTACACTGAAGAAATGAGGCAAGTGAGATTAGCAGAAAAAAGGAGTGACGAAGAGTAGAGCTCAAAGACAGATACAGAAAATATGCAAAGAAAATTAGTTATTATAAGAGAAAAATACAAAAAAAAACAAGTGTTCCTTAACTGCAGCTCTAACTCTTTAAATGCTTTCCAGACAAACAGAGAAGTGATGACAGAAACAAGGAGACACAAAAGCGTAGACTACTTTATTTTTTTTTGTCCGACTCTGGGCAAAGTCTTCAGGGCCTATCCTCAAGGCCCAGTAATCTTCCTACACACCCCCAAATGTCACCACTTCGGCGCTAACACCCACCGTCCATAATGAATACATGCTAGGGGTGTCTCATACAGGACTGGTGTATTGGTATTAGTAAGGGTATTCTTACATGTCATACTGCGAGTGGATATCGAGCTTGTTTCAAGGTTTCAGTCTTGTTCATGGTAAAAAAAGAATAATATAAAGACCAGGTGCTTGCTAAACACACACACACACACACACACACACACACACACACACACACACACACACACACACACACACACAAA
>JAGKTI010007321.1:0-10870 GCA_018397915.1 Birgus latro
ATTGGTGTTGTGATGAGGAGAGGTAGGCTGAGGTGGTATGGACATGTGGGGAGGATGGGGGAGGATAATTGGGTACAGGGGGTGAGAAGTGTTAATATTGGGGGAGGGGTTGGGAGGGGTAGACCGAGAAAGACATGGGATGAGGTCATTAAATGTGACTTAAGGGTTAAGGGACTGAATAGGGAGACTGCCAGGGATCGAGCAGCGTGGAAAGCCGCCATTAGGTGACCAAGGCCGACACATGCAAGCATGTTGGAGCCTTCAAAAACGAAAACGAACCACACATCTTATTTAAACAATCATGCCAAATTTTTTTCAGTTCATAAAACTACTGCCTGTATTAGTTTGGGGTAACAATTAAAAAAGTAAGAATGAGCTGAGCTAGATGAAAAAGGGAAGACTGAATGTGAATGAAAGCTTTAGGAGTAACTTATCCCTTTTAATGTCTAAGGTGTATGCAAACAAAATGGAATGATACTAAAACAACTTTAAGTGCTGCATATGAATCTTTTTTGCGCTTGAAGGGCTACAGACTCAACAAATGCTCATACCTGATTTCAAAAGCACTTTCACAGGACGCCATAAACTACATTTAGTCAAAAAAGGAACCAATTCATTAGTACCATTAATAAAAACATCTTTAAGCAAAGATTATCTGTACAGACAACTGACCTGAGACAACTCAAAGTCTGACATGAAGGGTTCACGGCAGAGGAGGGCTCGGAGACTGACTGGAGAACACAGTGGTAACCAAATCTAGAAAACAGGTATACATTACTAAATTATAAAAGAACAACCTACATTTTATGTACAAGTTAAACAAGAATACAAAGAGCGTAAGCTGGGAAAATCCAAATAGCACTACTGTATGTGCATTAGCATATCTTGCATGGCCCTGAATGTTGTATTACACACAGCCTGGCATCAACAGCATTTCACAGTAATTACTGTCTTTATTTAGACAATAATTAATCTTTTGAGTGAGTCCGCTATATACAGTACCCTCACACCACATGAGGGCATCTGTACCCAAATGAGCCATAATCAACAAACTGCAATAAGGAGCACTGGCATAACAATAACATGAAGCACTCCTTGGAGGAACTCCAAAGGTGCCTATCTATCTACTGCCAGATGCCTTAATCCCTTAAGAGGTGGCCACAAAAAAATTGCCTCCATGTCGCCCTGTCCCCCACCATCTCACTGCCATGCTCCCAGCTCACACCCCCCTCTCTCATATATCTCTCCACTTCTTCCCTCCATCTCATCCTTGGCCTCCCCCTCCCTCTCCCCCACCCCACCTCACTCACATACACTCTCCTCATCAGTCTCTCATTCTCCATCCTCTCCACATGACCAAACCACCTCAGTGTGTTTCTCCTAATGCTTCCTATCACATCCACATCCACACCACAATGCTCCTTCACTTCCTCATTTGTCAGTCTGTCTCTCCATGTGATTCCACATGCTCCTCTCAAATAACTCATTTCCACTGCTCTCACTCCTGACTTCTGTCCCTCCAACAAGGTCAAAGCTTCACTTCCATACATCAGAGCTGGTATCAAAATACTGTCATGCAGTAACTTTTTAACTTCCATGCTCACTTCCCTGTTTCTTATCACTGCTTTCAAGGAACCAGCAACCTTTCTTCCATGTTGTACCCTTTCGTGCACTTCACCCTCCAAACTTCCATCCTTACTCATCAACCTACCCAAGTACTTAAATGCACTCACATTTTCCATTTCCTCCTCATCCAAGCTCACTGTACATTCACTGACTTCATTTCACTCAAAGACCGTAACTTTATTCTTCCCTACATTCACCTTTAGATTCTGTTTCTTACACACTCTCCCAAACTCATCCACCAAGCCATGCAGCTCTCCATCGTCTGCACTTAACAACGTAGCATCATTTGCACACAGTACAGGGAGTTTCCAAATGCTGCCCTCGCTCATTCCACTGCCTTACCTTGTATCTCTTTTATAACCTCATCCATATACAGACTGAACAACCATGGAGACATGAGACATCCCTGTTTCAATCCAACATTCAAATAGAAAAATTCACTCAGTTCACTATCCACACACACTGCAGCCTTGGCACCCTCATACATACTCTTCACTGCATTCAGCAACTCCCCATCTACTCCATATATTCTTAATACTTTCCAAAATCCTTGTCTATCCACCCTGTCATATGCTTTCTCCAAATCCATGAAGACCGCATACAACTTCTTTACCTTCCTTAGAAACTTTTCCACTAAAGATCTAAGAATGAATATCTGATCTACACAACCTCTTCCCTTCCTAAAACCTCCCTGTTCTTCTCCAACGAATTCCTCTGTTATTTCCCCAACCCTATTAATAAGTATCCTACCATATACTTTTCCTATTACACTAAGACAAATGCCCCTATGATTACCACACACTGCTTTTTCCCCATTTCATTTGTACAGCGGAATAATTATACCTGCCTTCCAATCCTCCAGGACTCTACCTTCCTCCAAGGCCAAATTGCACATCCTCCACATCCATTGTATAACAATCTCTCCTCCATGCTTCAGCATTTCACCACATACTACATCAATTTCTGGGACTTTCCCCATTTTGACTTTCTTCATTGCTTCCACAACTTCCATCCTACTGATTTCTTCCTCTTTTCTCACATCCCTCCTTCTCCCAGCCATTCCCCAGCCACTTATACTTGCATTATATTCTCTACATTCAACAATTCCTTATAGTGTTCTCTCCATCTGCTCACTTTTTCTCCCTTCTCCACTAGTAATCCACCATTTTTATTTTTCATTCCCCAACTAACTTCTTTGACATGCTGTCTAACTCTCTTTACCTCTTTCCAGAACATTTTCTTACATTCCCTCCATTTTACACTCAAATTTCTTCCAAATCCCTCATCGACTCTCTTCTTACCCTCTCTTACTAATCTTTTCACCTCTCTCTTCCTCTCTTCATATAACTCTCCCTTCCATCTCTCAACTTCTTCCACACCCATTTCTCATTCATTCATCATATGGTTTTTCTTTTGTGCCACAGCCTGTCTCACCTCTTCATTTCACCATGCTGTTCCTAGCACCCCCTACTGTCTTTGATTCATCCCACATACCACCTCACATGCTGCACAGATTTCTTCTGTGAATATCTTGCACACCCCTTCCAAGTCCCCCATCTGCTCCAATCCATATTTAGCCAATCACTCCTCCACGTCTCTCTTATATTCTGCCTTTTTTCCATCCTCTTGTAACCTTTACACCCTCCTTGTATGAACTACAGTACTTCCTCCTGTCCTTCTCTTCTTCTATTTCTCCATTTTGTTTGGACTTTGATTCTCACCACCACCAAGTGGTAGTCAGAAAGTCTCCCCTAACCTCTATATGCTCTTGCATCCATTACACACCTCATCCTATCATCCACATACACATAATCGAACATTGTCTTACATTCATTCAGTTCACCCTCCTTGTATGAACTACTTCCTCCTGTCCTTTCCTTCTTCTAATTCTCCATTTCATTTGGACCTTGATTCTCACCACCACCAAGTGGTGGTCAGAAAGTCCACTCCCCCAACCTCTATATGCTCTTGCATCCATTACACACCTCATCCTATCATCCACACACACACACACACATACAATTAATCATTGCTTTCAGTTCATTCAGTTCACCCCCCACCTTCTCATCACTCATACCTGTGGATCATTTTGTGTCTACAGAGGGTACTGGCTGCCACCAACCCCCTCCTGGCACAAATGTCCACTAAAGCACTAAAGCACTGCCAAAAGTGCCATGAGTCCAGAATTAACTATTCTATCCTCCATCATCTCAGTTTTGACTTTGGCACATTCAGTGTTACAGAACTCCGCCGTGTTCCTCATATGTTTAGTGTCTTTACCCTTGCCTACTGGTGGTAGGTGGGGGCATCCATCATTCACACATTTGATGAAGTGCTGCCTTCTTCTTCCTTTGCATTTATCATTTTTTTCTGTGTCCATCCTCCTCTCTTCCTATTTCCCTCATTCTTTCTGTCACTGTTTATTATTCTTCTTTCCACTTAAGGTGGCCCTACATTGAGTGACAAGCCAAGTCGTCCCTGTAACTCAGGAAACCATTTACTACACTGGCTGGTAACCATACAGCCAAACAACAGGGTGACATGCAGTATAATATCACTGGTGACCGTTAATTGGGTGGAGAGAGATGCAAATTCAGCATCCACCCAGAAACCAAACCTCCACATTAAGCCACGTATATGTCTGTGACGAGGTGCTCTCAGCCATATGGGAACATTGGTTCATGCACGTGATGGCCCAGAAGGGGCAGTTGTCTGCCTGTGATTAATTCATTTAAGTTTATTCATCACCTAATCCAGTATTGCCCCATGAGGAGTGTTGGAGCCCTGGGCTAGGCAAGTTGCTCCCAACATTTAAGATGAGAGTGATCAGCCTCACTCATCCCTGAGTCACATTAAGTGAGCAATCAACCTCAACCACCCCTTGGATATAAACCTACACCAGCTCAGTCCAACTGGAATGCCTTAATTACCCATTAAACCACCAGGTGTGCCATAATTTGGTCATATGGTTACCACCCATAGAAGTAAATGGTGTCCTGGTGTAAACAAAACCATTTGGCTTGTCACTTGGTGTAAAGTCACCCATAGACAGAAGAAAGAGGAAAGAATGAAGGAAAGAAAGACAGAAGAGGAAGAAAGGAAAGACAGAAGGAAGAGGGGACAGGGCTGGCATCCAAAAGCAGCACTACATCAAGAGAGTGGATGGTAGGCTAAATCAGACAGATGGGTAGCACAATAACAATATTCAAATACTGCCCATTAACTAATGTATTTATTCCCAACTTTTGAACTTACTGCACAGTTCTCCATGCCAGCCAACTTGTCCTTGGATTCACACATTCTCCTAACAGCCACCTCCAATTAGCTAAGGCAATTTTCTTCTTACTGATAAATGATGATCTATGTACTGTATGTTCATATTTATTCGTAAATTTCACACTAACTTTCCATTAGTCTTGAATGACGGTTTAAAGCTTGTCACCCTCCGAACAAGTTGGCTGGTATGGAGTGAACCATAATTACATAATCACTCCTACAGTCTTCAGCATGAATGCCCTGGATTCTACAATATAAGAGAACTAGCTCCTTAGACAGTTGTACCATTCTTGGGTAAATTATTATTTACTGTATTACTGTAACATTTCTAGACAGAAAACACTATCAACTGCACAGCCATGCCTCACCCCAAAGAAGAAGAGTGCATTGGAGGTCCAGGCCCAGGAGCGGTGAAGGTAGTTGAACCAGCGCCAGAACGGCCAGCGTGTTGACGTGGTTCTCACAAGCTGGGAAGAGGGAGGAAGATGAGTGTGCATATTAGTCATACTGTCTTCCTACTTTACACTTACATCCCTGTATATGAAACCATAATAAGTCTTACAGTGTACACTGACAATTAAATGTGCAGGAGAGGAACACTTTCATGCACTGGCACTGATATAACAATGCTGTGGAAATGTACAGCAGTAAAAACATTGTTCAGCTCCCTCTCTATGCTCTAAAAGAAGGGTGATGGACTGCTGGGGTAAGGCAGCTTCAGTCTGCAGCCCACCAGCATCACATTTCAGGTAAGCATAAGTCCACAACAACAACAGCAACAGTAACATCATTAATGATGCAAAATGGTTCCACTTTATATACTTTCTCAGGAATTTTTATTTATAGCAGTGAAAACATACCACATTACAATACAACAAAATTCCTTTTTATACAACATTCTTCAGCTGAAATTTATCCATTAAATCCTGGCTCTCTTACAGTACATATCCAATGATATGTTTCAGACCAGCCAGTGCTCTTTTGCATCAATTATTATGTCATCTACTTTACAAAGCTGATTGGGGTGGAGGAGGAGAGACAGAGAAGGAGACTGACGATGAAGGTGGGGGACAGGAGAGGGTATATGAATGGTGGTGGTGTGAGAGAGAATAGGTGGCCAGATAACAGAGGACATGACAATTTAAAGGTAATTTATTTGTGGCCACGGTCCTCAGGATTATCACTTTTTAAGTGCATGACTCTGAGTATAGGCTTAACATCCTGTTTCCTGAGGTCCATTAGTTCTCCTACATATCAAACACCTCATGTCATGACTCTGGCCCTAACACTCAACATTTAAACTGAATAATGCTAGGGCTGTCTTGTACAAGAGTGGTGTATTGGTAATTAGTGGGGACATTTTTACAATATGTTGGTAGGTCTTTGGCAGATCAGTAAAGTTTTCCTTTATAAAAATTTAAATCCCTTCAATTGTTCCCTGCTCCAGCTGGGATTCAAAACTGCATCTGCTGGAATAGTAGACCACCTTTCCACTGACTTGGCTGCAGAAAGAATGACAGAATGACAGTAAGATACAATATACCCTCTGTCTCTTCGCTGCACTGTTGCATCTTTATCTCTTTTCTGTCGCTACTTCAGTGGCTACTGTTCCTCTGAACTGTCTGCTTGCATCCCTCCACCTCTACAACAGGCACGTAGCACCTGTCTAGCAACAACCTCTTATCCCTTTTCAGTACAACTCTCTAATGCAAGAGTTAACCATTATTCCCAGTCCTTCATTTATGCAACCGGCCAACTCTGGAACTGTCTTCCTCTGTCTGTATTTCCTACTTCCTATGATCTCCAGTCCTTCAAACGCAGTGTGTCCAGGCATCTCGAAATGAACAATGGATCTTGAATTTGGCTCTCTTTTTGTATTGTTTTTGTTTATTCTTGGAAGGAACAGTTTGCGGGCCCACGGCCTTTGGTTCCTTCTTCCTTGCATATAAAAAAAAAAAAAAAATGTGTGGGTTCACTGTGCATGGAATCCCAGTGGACTGTCAAGGACACCTTAGAGTGCTGTATCAAGGACATCTCATGTGTGGAAAAAGGATGCTGACTTTGAGGTCCAGTACCAGATCAAATCAATGCCCATATGGTGTTTGTGTCTACCATAGCTGCAGAACATCTTAAACTGCCCATGAGGGGCCATCACAGTCACCATAATACACCCAAAATGTTCCAAGTGTCCTTCCCCCTGACCTGGTCAAGGATGTGGAGCGATAATGGCCAGAGTTGACCCATGAGATGATGGGAACCTCCACAGTGTCTTGTGTTGCTGTTCTGTACAGTTTTGTTATACAGAATGGATTCACCTGACAGTGGAGAGCATAAACAAAAAGTCCTTGTTTCTACCTGTGTCAAAGCAAATTATGTGCACCTGGACAACCATGAGGAAGTGTGCAATGTGGACAAATAGAGATTTGTATGGACTGAGAGAGTTAAATTTGCCAGTGGCTGGCAGCACCCTTAAGGCAAAGGCAAAATAAAAATCTGTGCATGGTGACTCATGTGATGAAGGAAGAAAATCCTAAGGCATTCAGTGGACCTAAGGAGTGTTTCAGAAGCTTGAGTGGCATAAGCTGCACCGTGGCAAACATAAAAGCAAGGCTGGTGGCACAGACATGGGATTGGCAGAGTCCTTTCCTCATGAGCTTTGCAGAACTGTAGATGAAGGGGGCTATGAGCTGTACCAGCTCTTCAACATAGACAAGACTGGACTTTTCTGAAAATGTCCCTCTTCATATACAGTCCTGACTCAGGAAGAAAGAACTGCTCTTGAGAGCAAGGCTAGTAAAGAACACCTAACCCTAGTCTTAGCAATGAATACTATGGACGATTGTAAAGCAAAGCCAACGATCATACATTCTTATGCCTGGCCCAGGTCACTTGCTGGAGTTAGTTTTGAATAACTGAGTATCTAGCTGACATAGGTCACAGGCAACAGCAAGCATGATAGCAGACAGGTCTGACAATGTACTAATGCTTAAATGCAAGCTCCTTTATAAACTGAAGAAGTTAAAATTTAAGATTTTCCATCCATTCCATCAATCATCCAATCCTATGTTGCTCCATGAAGAGTGGAGAAGCCCTGGGTTAGGCAAGTTGGTCCTGACATTTAAGATGAGAGTGACCAGCCTCACTCATCCCTGAGTGGCATTACGTGAGCAATAAACCCCAATCACCCCTTGGATATAAACCTACACAGGCTCAATCTGATTGGAGTGCCTTAATTACAGATTCTTCTCATGGTTAATTGCTTGAATTATTTTCCTTACTTTGTTGGCAGACACCTAGTAGATGTTGTTCCTGCTACTGAACACTGCCTCCAAAATCTAGCACTTCAACCAAGAGGTCACTTCCATGTGAGCAAAATGTGAAAGAAGGGTGGAGGGACATGAAGAGGTTAGAGTAGGAAGACGGTGGGGACATGAGGAGGACAATTTGGTAATGGAGGTGCAGCAGGTGCCGGAGAACACTTTCAAATCCAATACGTGAATTTTGGAAAATCATAACTTAAGAAATGCTATGTACAACACTGTGAAGACCTGGGGTAAACTTACACCAGGGACAATAAAGAACAGCTGGAGGAAGGTTCTGCCCCACATTTACCCATTAGTGTCCTCACATCTCTTTCTGGATACACTGTCTGCTGCTGCTGCTGAAATTGCCCATCACAACCTAGGCACAGGCTTTGCCAATATTACAAGGGAAAGGATGTTTGAGATGCTAGAGGACAACACAGAAATGTACAAGTACTGTACTCTGTCCAAAAAGAAACCAAATGTTTTAAATAGTGTACCAACTAGCTGACATAATGTCATTGCGACAGGAACACTGTGTACTAGCAACCTTGAGCTTTAGTTTAACACTGTCCACATGACACACATCACTTAGTCATCAAGTGAATGTGCATTTAGTGCACTTGGCGATTTGCTGCAAGTTGAGCAATGAAGGATCTTGAGGAGCACTGTGTTTGTGTGAAATTCTGTATCAAATTGGGAAAAAGTTTTATGGAAACTTTTCAAATGCCACAATAGGCTTATGGGGAGGATTGTTTGGGCTGTACACAATGTCAGAAGTGGTTCCAGCAGTCCAAATCAGAAAGAACATCAACTGAAGATGATCCCAAATCTGGATGGCCTTCCAATTCAAAAGACAACGATCATGTTGAGAAAGTGAATGCTGTGATCCGTGAAAATCGTCACCTGACTGTCTGTGAATTTTGTGAAGGAGAAGGCATCTATAAAGGTATGTGCCACATGATTTTAACTGAAAACTGAAGATGCACTGTGCTGCTGCAAAATCTGTGCCGCTTCTGTTCACAGATGAGCAAAAGGAGAACTGCATCACAGTCAGTCAGGAGCTGTTTAATTGTCTGAATGCTGATGAACTTTCTGAAAAATATAATAGGTGATGAAACCTGGGTGTATGGCAAATGATGTTGAAACAAAAAGGCAGTTGTTACAGTGGGTTGGAACATCTTCACCATGACCAAAAAAGGCATGTCAGAGTCACTAAAATGTGAGGGTGATGTTGATTGTCTTCTTTGACTGGAAGGGCATCATTCATCATAAGTTTGTTCCATGTGGTCAGGCAGTCAATAATGAGTTTTACTTTGATGTCCTGAACTGTTTGCAGGAGGCAGTGCAATGGAAGAGGCCTCAGATGTGGACAAACAAAACCTGGATGCTACACCATGATAATGCTCCTGCTCACACGTCGTTCCTTATCCACGAGTTTTTGACAAAGCACAAGATGACTATCATCCCCCAGCCACCCTACTCTCTGGATTTGGCATCTGCAGACTTTTTTTTTGTTCCCATCTTGCAAACAAGATTAGGAACAAGCTCTTCAATGTCTTCAACTTGACTCAGTGTGAAGATTCAAATGACCAGCTCGACAACATCTGATATCTAATGCACAGACTACTCTATAAGAAAATCAACACGTGGTCTCAGTATCTCATCACCTCCTACCATCCACATCTTACTAAACCAGCTCCCCTCTCCTCACCTACTCGACCTGCCTCACCCATCTAACCTGCCTCACCTGTCCTAACAGCATTACCAGTTGCCATCACATCAGCTGTTGCTGACCCTCAGATGATAAAGACCGTGATTTTGATGAGTTTGAGTCTAAGGACTAGTACTTCCAACAAGGAGATAGAGGCAAGTCCCAGCCTTAACACCTCAGCCTCGGATCCCTACCCCATCATTCAACAAGCCAGCCACTGTTGTCTGTTAAAGTGCTTTTTTTTCCCCAATTATTTATTACCTTAAATTTCTTTTAAAGTTCCTGTTCTATGTCTGCTTTACCTCTGTACAATAAACTATGCCCTTAAGAAGTACAGTAATCCCTCCATTATTCGACACAATAGAGCCCAAAGGCATGTTCGAACATTGGTCTTGTCCGAATATTGGGCCCTGAAGCTCCAGCACTGGTCATTCATGACCCTAACCTAACCTAACCTAAATCAGAAAACTACCTTCCTACCTCCCTACTGGACATGTATAGCACTTATTTAGGTCCCTTTTCACATAAATAATGCACAAAAAGCATGAATTAATTGAATTTTAACCAAAAAATGATGATTTAGAGGTGAGTGAGGCATAGGTGGTCAGAACTTGCCAGCATAGAATAAATAAGTATCTGACATGGAAATCATCTTTTCTCACATTTTATGCACTAAATTACTGGATACAAAGCATCAAATACAGTAAATGATGTAAACTGCTACCAGAAAAATGGTTAGGTTAAGTTAGGTTAGGTTAGGTTATGACCGGACATGAAATTTACTGCCTTTCACCATTTTCATAGCTGGTGCACTTAAAAACCATGCATGAAAAAATTAAATTGCAAGCGGGAAATTATGATTAACATTTAGGGTAATTTTTTAACACATTTACAGCATGATGAAAACAGGTTAAACATGAAAATCTTTATGGTAATCATAGGTTAGGTTAGG
>JAGKTI010007321.1:26916-37329 GCA_018397915.1 Birgus latro
ATTGACTTTTTGAATGGGGAGTGAGTGAATGAGAGTGAGTGGAAGCAAGTGAGTGAGTTTGTGAGTGGGGAGTGTATGTGAGTGGAAAGTCAGTGAGTGAATGTGTGAGTAAATGAGTGAAATGAGTGGGAAATGAATGAGTGGGGAGTGAATGGATGAATGGTCTGTGAGTGTGTGAGTGGAGAATGAGTTAGTGAATGGGGTCTGTGTGTGAGTGGAGAATGAGTTAGTGAATGGGGTCTTTGTGTGCAAGCCAGGAGTGAGTGAGTGAGTGGGTGGGGAGTGAGTAACTGACTCAGTGAGAAGTGAATAAGTGAGTGAGCAGGAAGTGAGTGTGTTAGTGAGAAAATGGGTGAGAGTGGGTGAGAGAGTGGGAAGTGAGTGAGGAGCTGAGTGGCTGAGTGAGTGGGTGAGAGTGTGCGAACGAGGAGCGAATGAGTGAGTGAGAGTGAGCAAACAGGGAGTGAATGAGTGAGTGAGTGAGTTAGCAAGTGTGTAAATGAAGAGTGCATGAGTTAGTGAATGAGTGAAAGAAAAAGATAAGAGTAGGAAAGCATTAAGGGGAATGAGAATGAGTGGAGGCAGAGATGGTGTGAAGGAAGAAGGAATGAACACACAGAGTGGTCAGGAAAGAGGTAAGCGGGGACAGTGATGTGGAGAGTGTGAGTGAATAGAGTATGTGAGGTTGTAGGGAGGCAGAGAAAGAAGTGAGAAGGGAGGGAAGAACTGGGGGTAGAGTGGAAAGTTAAACTGTCTGGAGAGTTTTAATGGAGGGGGAGGGGGAGAAGTGAATGAGGGAGTGAGAGGGAGAAGTGATGGACAGAGAAGGAATGAGAGGTAAAGCAGAGCCTGATTTTCCTGGAAGGTGAAAAGGAAAATACAGATTAAAATAGGAAAGCAGAGGAATGAGTGGAAGTATGGTAATACTGTGAGCTACAAATTGTCAAAAAAAAGGGGAGGGGACAGGCTGAGAGAACATGAAGTAGTGAGAAGACTAATGGGGGGGAAGAAAAAAGGTGACGAAGGAAAGGAGAGTGAAGGTGAGGGGAGGGAGTAGGGACAAGGGGAAAAAGGGGAGAAGGAAGAGAGAGGAGGAAAGAAAGGGGCAAAGAGTAAAATTATGCAATGATATGTAGAGGAAAAGAGGAGAGAAGAGGGGAGGTGAGAAAGGAGTAAGGAGATAAGAGGAGAATGGGGTGGCAGAAGGAAAAGAGGTTGAGAGGAGAAAAGGGTCAGGGGTAAGAAGAGGAGAAAGAGAAGGGAGAAATATATAGGATGATGGGTGGAATGAGAGAAATGTGCAAGTAACATAAAGGAGACAGGTGTAGGATGTGAGTAAGAATGAGATGAGTTGAGATGAAAAGGGAAAGTAGTCAAAGCAATAGTGGGGATAATACAAGGTGGAGGAAATGGAACTGAGGATGGGAAGGTGGTGAAGAGTGGCAGTGGCAGTTTGGTGAGGGAAGGGGTAGAAGAGAGAGGAAGGGGGAGAGTGATCATGGGAAATGACATGGGGGATGGGGGGGGAGAAAGAGGAAAGAGAAGAGGGGCTAGACAAGACGGAAGAATGTAGAGAGGGAGAGATGCAAGGGAATACCCAACTATCTTACTCTGCCATGTTTTTGGACTTAGTCTGACTTATTCACTGGCATTTGTTATTGCTCATTTCATCATCTTAATGTAGTTCATCCAAGTCCTTGCTAATTTTTTCAACCTCAAATTAATCTGATGTCTTTTGATGCTCAGTTACCTGTGGCCACTTATGAATTATCAAGTCAATGCATGACAGTTCTCTACTGTGGTTCCTACTATAATGTATGGAAGTGGAGCACAGGCCTTGTTGGAAGGACACAAGTCAAGAATGAGAGAACTGGATATGAGTTACTTGAGAGAAGCATGTGGAATTACAAGGAGAGACACACAGACAAATGAGGAAGTGAAGGTGACTTGTACTACTGATGCAAATGTAACTGAAAGCATGAGGAGCAATACTCTGAGATGGTTTAGCCATATAGAGAAGATGGAGAATGAGAGACTGGCTAGAGAAGTGTATGTGAGTTAGGTGCAGGGAGAGATGGGGAAAAGGAGATTAAGGATGAGATGGAGGGATGGGGGGGGGGAGAGATATATGAGAGAAAGGGGTGTGAGCTGCAGAGTGTGCAGCCTGATGGCAGAGAACTGGGTTACAGGGAGGCGATATGCTTGTGACCACCCCTTACACAATTAAGGAGTCTGGCTAAGGATAGAAAGAAGTTTTGTATCCTGGCTGATTTATGTATCCTGAATTTAATTACGATAGGCTTCTTTCAACACTGCTTCATCTGCAAGCAATAATGAATTAATTCTCTTTCCTCTTGTTATACAGTAGGCGCGGAAAGTGTTGACACCATCTTAAAAAAAGAAAATATTCTTGTGGTCAGCAAGGAGAAACAAATAAATTAACACTCACCATTGAATTTAGTATTTACTGGCATTCCCCTTCACCTTTATTATCTTCTTAAGGCATCTCGGGAGACTGATGGCGTAGTTTTGCAGAACAGACGGACTAAAACTGCTCCATAGCTGCTTGACTGCAGCCTCAAGTTTAGGCAAAGATGATGTGCCGCTTCATGTGCGCCCATAAATTCTCAATGGGATTGATATCTGGGCTGTTTCCGGGCCAATCTCGAATAAAGAGAACCTCACAGTCTGTTAGCCACTGTTTCACTGACTTTGCAACATGTGCAGGGGCAGAATCCTGTATAAATACTCTTGCCTTGGTTTTATCAAAAGAGTCACTTAAAACATCACATAATAGCTCCAAATAATTGTTCTGGTTCACTTTTTCATTTGCAGGTAGAATGACCAACCTACCAACACCATAATATGTAAAGCAGCCCCAAGCCATGAGTGAGGCTGGGTATTTAACAAACTTGGAAGTGTACTTAGGATCCAGGGGGTCACTGCCTGGTTTGCGGTACACTCGTGATGAAGGGGTACCAGTGACAGTAAATGTTGACTCATCACTCCAAAGCACAGTTTTCCATTGCTCCTCACTCCAGGCAAGATATTTCTTACAAAAATTTACTCTCTTTTTCTTCTGAAGTGCAGTTAGCAGTGGTTTTTTACGTGCACAAAAACTCCTGTAGCCCAGATCGTCATGCAACAGCTGCTGCACACTTCTGACAGACACATCTGCCAGCAACTGTGGGTTCTTTTCTTTTAAATCCCATGCTGTTAGCCTTGGATCCTTGCTAACTTGCCTTGAGATCAGCTGACGGGTCCTGAAGGTTGTCTTACGAGGTCTCCCAGGCTTGGGAAGTGGAGTGGGAGGAATGGCCTCCCCACTGTCCTTGAACCGCTTCACCAGTCTCTGCACTGTCCTCAGTCTAACACCATCTGATTTGCAATAAATGGGAGTTTGTGGCCAGCTTTGTATAAAGTAATCACTTCCACACGTTTGTCCTTGCTTGTGGTTACTTTAGGCATGATGAGAATGTGGTAGGTAACCAAATAACTGTGTTATTTGAGTCAAAACATGCCCTCGTGGTGCATCACACACAGAGACAATCCTCCTCCTGTGGCTGCCCAAACATTACTGAGCCTGCTCCTGTGGTGCCAAACCTATCAAGCAGGGTTGCCAGCTCCCGTTGAAAAAGCGTCAGCTCATTTCGCATCACAGGGGAGGGTAGTATTGACCCTACTTCACTTAACGCGAAAAAGAATGACGTCGGCAAAAAAACATCAATACTTTCCGCGCCTACTGTATATCGTCACAATGACACACCTCCAGTCAATCTATCTCCACTCATGCCCCTCATAAAGCTCTTCTACTAGTATATGCTACACTTAAATGGATTTCACAGTTGAATACTGTATACAAATTTTGTATCTCGGCTGTAGTCAAAAAACGAAAGAAGTCAAAGAGATGACTGACCAAAAAGAGTACCTCAAGACAATCAAAGGACCATGCCAAGTTATCCTACAACAACTGGAAAAACACAAGCAGGTATCCACCAATGGATATGTGTCCACTGACAGGTATGAGCACCAGCCTAAATGCCCTGATATGAGTCACAATTACACCCTTCAACCAAATGACACTTTGAATGTAATTCTTGCTACTACAGTACTAGACAATTTTATAGAGATTTAGAGAACATATCTTCTCCTTCTGAGGAATATTTGGAATCAATTTGGACTGGAGTGTATTGGTGTTGTGATGAGGAGAGGTAGATTGAGATGATTTGAGCATGTGGAAAGGATAGGAATGATAATTGGGTGCAGAAAAAGAGAAGTGCTAATGTTAGGGGTAGCACTGCAAGAGGCAGACCAAAAAAGACCTGGGACGAGGTCATTGAGTGTGACCTCAGGGGTAAGGGACTGAATTGGGAAGTTGCCAGAGACTAAGCAGATTGGAGAGCCGCCATTGGGTGACCAAGGCCGATGCATGCAAGCATGTTGGAGCCTTCAAAAACGAATGAATTAACAAATCTCTTTGACCAGATAATGCACAGGTATTTTGTAGTTTGTTCTTGCCAGCGTACTACCAGATAATTTTGATTAGATTCAGAGAACACCCTAGCAGTGAAAAGGGTTATGCAAGGCTATATATATTTTTCCTCCAGTTTGAAAATTACAATATCTCCAAAGCTAAATAAAATAAGGGATTTCAGTGCAACAGAATAAATTGAATATTATATTGTCTGGATGAAGGAGTAAATCGGTAAAGAAATGTTCAGGCACAGAAGGCTCTCAATATTCAGTTAATCTTACTTTGATATTTTGTACCTCAATCAGACTCGAAAGGTCATCCAAAATTCGTGCTTGGATTTCAAAAGTCATGCTTCGGGTTGCGAGTGCAAGTTAATGCTCATCTGTTCATCTGTCATTCCACCTACCGTCCACTTGGTGAAGCTTGCCCTCATTCAAACGTTTTCCCTCATTCAAATGATCAGTTGTGATGATGGAGGCAGTGAAAGCATCAACAGCAGTGGCCATGGTGATTGGGACAAGGACAAGGAAGCAGGTGTTCACTCAAGTGGGGCTGGGGCGAGAGCGAGTGATGGCAGCGAGGGTGGCAGTGGTGGCTGGCAACAATGACTCGGTTCTGAGACAATTCATCGTCAAGTCAATTCCCCATCAGGACAATTCGTACCCTGGACGATTCCTCGCCATTCTATAAATATACTTATTTGATGTAGTGCTGCTCTCAGGTGTCTGCCCTTTCCTCTCCCCAACCTTCTTTCCTTCAATCCTCTTCTGTCTTTCTTTCCTTCATTTTTTCTTGTCCCTCTGCCTATGGGTGACTTTACACTCCCTCTTCTGTCTTTCTTTCCTTCATTCTTTCCTTATCCTTCTGCCTGTGGGTGACACTACACTGAGTGACAAGCTAGATGGTTTCCTGTACACTAGGAAACCATTTACTAAGCTGGGTGGTAACCATATAACCATATTTTAGCGCCTGGTGGTTTAGTGGGTAACTACGGCGCTCCAGTCAGATGGAGCCGGTGAAGGTTTATATCCAAAGGGTGGTGGGGTTTATTGCTCATGTAATGCCACTCAGGGATGAGTGAGGCTGGCCACTCTCATCTTAAATGTCAGGACCAACTTCCCTAGCCCAGGGCTCCTACGTTCCTCTGTGGGGTGACGTGGGACTGGATGATGGATGGATGGATGGATTAGTTAATCAATACTTTAATACTGTAACTATATTTGAATTATATTCCAGTGTCACCCATAGCAGTCTTCATTAATGACAGTGAATTGTCTCATTACTCGTGTGATGGCGAAATGACTTGACAGCGAATTGTCCTGAAACCAGTGACTCAACCACCGTCTCGGAACCAACACTCTACCACGCAAGCTTCATTCTTTCTATTTAAAAGTGAGTGAAGCCTGTATTCCTTGCTTTTCTTGCTAATAGTAAGTAAATATGTACTAAATATAAGCATATATATGGCTGTGTTATGATTTTGGGTGGGTATAAGTGTATACGTAAAAGTTGATGTTGGTTTGTTGGCCACACACCCGTCCCATTTATTTATTTTCCATAAGTTTATCAATTCCAGCTTCTATAAATCAAACTTCAATAGTTTTTTTTGGTCCCAAAACCGATCAAAGATCGAGAACCTTCTGTATTTCAAACAAGCATTCATCAAACCATTTAAGGATTGTGAGTTTTGATTGCTGTGTTATCTCTGCGTGAGGAGGATAGCATGAACATGATTAAGGAGAAAGAGGAGGAGGGAAATATTATGATAATGATGATGATGATGATGATGATCATGATGATCATGGCAAGAATGATGACAATTACTGCTGTATTACCTGTGCATGAGGAGGACAGCACGAGCATGATTGACAAGAAGGGCAGGGACAGATGAGCCGAGCTCCTGTAGGGTTGGGTGTGCCAGAATTGCTGTGTACACTCGGCCAAGGTACTCCTCCTGCACTAACCGATTACCCTCCTGATAAAACAAACATTTAGGTTACTGCACTAACCGATTACCCTCCTGATAAAACAAACATTTAGGTTACTGCACTAACTGATTACCCTCCTGATAAAACAAACATTTAGGTTATAGGGTTGACATAAAGAATAAGCAGCCATAAACTATCCTCCAGGCCACTTATCAAGCAGTTGGAGAAAAGGTCTGTTGTCTGAAAGGATGCAAGTTTAATCCAAGGGTAGGGATTTGTATTTAACAACAGAGACTTACTGATCTTCCAAGAGGCCCACCAACCTATTAAAACATACCCTCTAATACCATTGTATTAGTCTTGAGTGAGGCAGCCCTAACATACAGTATACAGTCAACCCTCTAAATTTAACTTCCTTGGGCTTAGGCTGTGTTCAAACTTCGGAAATGTTTGAATTCTAGAAGGGTGGAGTCTAGTATGAATTCAAATAATTAATCCCTCAATGCAACCAGCCTTTCCATTCCTATTGGTACTTTGTCTCCTTTTCAATTAAATTTCTTGTTAGCCATTTTCCTGAATGTGGATAATCAAATTAATATGGTTGTAAAATGCAAGGAAACATAATTGTGACAACAATAACTAAATATCAGTTTCCTTACAACACAGTCCTGTGAAAAATTATTCTTCTTTCCACTTCAGGTGGCGCTAAACTAAGCGTCAAGCCTTATGGTTTCGTGTAACCCAGGAAACCATTTACAACATTGAGTGGTAGCCATATAACCCAATAAAGGGGTGATGCGAAACCTATTATTGATCCCTTGTTAACTGAGTGGAAAGATGCAAATGTGGTGTCCATCCATGAACCAAACCTCCACACACTTCCCTGTGCTGTCTGCCACACGGAAACATCAGTTTACTGCATGCGATGACCCTGTAAGGGTGGTTGCTTGCATGCAGTTGATGGGTCTGCTTAGCCAGACAGACTGGGGTTACTCAACAACAACAACAACAACAATAACAACAACACAACACCTACTTAAGATCTGGGAACATATTCAGTTGGCTTAGTACCATCCACTGACTTTCATTAAGCAACTCCCTTATTTGACTGACCATACACTTAACATGATTTTCACGATTTTATGTCATAATCTGTTATGCTTCCAACATCACAATGATTTCTTGAGAAAAAGTGGTGCCTTGTCAAACTTCTGTTATATTGTACTGTCTTTCAACTTTTTGTACAATGGTAAGTTTCAAGTACTTCCTTTCTGGAACAATGCATTCAACAGTATCAACTGGTTACCTTTTAATGGCCACTATCAAGGATTAACTTTCGAAATTAGTGATCTCAAAAGAGAAACACATGACACATAGTCAGCTTGGAATTAACCCAAGAACCCATATATTTCTGCATATGAGTTGCTATAGGTTGCTTGGGCATCCATTAACAAACAGGAATATTTAGAAACAGCCAGGTTTCAACAGCTAGCTTGAATGAATTCAAACTTTAGATGCATTCAAAGTTGAGAAGTTGGACCTTTAGAAGGCTGACTGTATATGCAAGATGGATGGTGGGTTTTGGCACTGAAGTGGTGACATGTCAGACTCCTGGTCTACAAAGAATGGACTGTCAAGTCTATGACCACAGATGAAATCAACAGAATAAAAAAACAATACACACAGTACAAAAGTAGCAACTTTCCCAGCGAAAATCAGCTGTGGATCTCTCTTGTTTTGCAAGGATGACCCATTGAAATGAGATATGCTGACTATGTCAAGGATTTAGTAATTAGAAAAATTTACTGGAAGCATGAACCAGTAGAGATGTCATATACAGAAACACAAAGACAAGACAGCTGTGATGTGGGTGGGCCACCCCTGTTCCACACCAGATGCTGCCAGTTGACAGGCAATGGGAAAGCAAAATATGTGACAGTGCATTTCTCCAAGAGCTTTCCTGACCTGCAGCAGCAATCATCATTCTACAGAGTATATCCAGTATAATATAAACCATGCCATCCCACAAAACATTAATGATACAGCATTAGTACAAAAAAAAATTACCAACAGATGCATATACTGTACTGTACTTTAGCACATCTCTGAAGATGATGTATGGTAAAAGTTCAGTACTGCAGACTGCTAAAAATGTATCACATGGATTATGTACAAAACAATATGACACCACTAATGAAGAATGTATGTTGGTTATGCACTGAGGTACAGGTTATTTGACACGTTACAAAAGCGATTAGACCAACTCTCTGCAATACTTTTTTATTATGTCATTAGTAGATATTCCAGTGCCAGTACAGTACTGACCTTCTCAATCTCGTAGTCACTGAGATTCTGAGCTTTGAGATCTGCAATGACTTTCTCTCTGAAGTGCAGGAACCAGCCCCGTGCCTCTTTCTCAAGGATGCTAACCAGAACTGGCAATGCCTTCTTCATTAGCTCCCTGAAACAACAAGCTTCACAGTATTATCTACATCAATACTGTTTTTAAGAAGTTACAATTTAGTATTTCTAACCATAAAACATTTCACCAGTCAGATCTGTAACACCATTAATTATAATAAAGTAATCTCTCAATTATCTGGTGTAATTCAGCCAATCCCCACGCCTAATAATGAGAAATGCCGGATGTTGCATCAGTACTCCCAATCAGCCATCCATGTGGTGCTGAGCTGGGTAAGCTATCACTGCCCTAAGCTAACCATCTTGACCCTCTATCCTAAGAACTTGCCAATAATATTACCCATGAGTAAAAGATTATAATCAAGCATAAAATACAAAAGTGTTGATACAGTACATTAATACAGAACAGTATATAATATAATCATACTGTACTCACCTACTGCTGGCATTGGTGGAGGGTAGAGTAGCACACTATGCAATACAGTGCACTTAATCTCATGTGGTTTACAGGTGAATGACTCCCACAAAGTCACAGCACTTACAGCAACGAGCAAGGCATGCGGGGCCACAGGCTAAGTCACTGTTTAGGGGTAGGCTCCATGTGGGTCACAAATGCACAATGCACAGATACATCCTCATTATATGGCATCCATGGGAGAGAATTAAAGAACGACAGTAGGCTTGGCATGTCAGTTGGGCTGGTCTTGCAATGCACTGTGATTGGCTGGCATGTTGCGGGGTCTGCCCACATGCCAACTGGGTCCCCTGTCCAAGCCGGATGATACACATCACCACCAAGAAATGCATAGTACCACCAATTGCTTCCCATATCTAACCAGATATTGCGTAATATCACTGGACGCAGTTTTAACATAGCCGAGCAAAAAGTGCCAGATACTGTGTTGGGCCAGAGACTGTGACAATAGAAAACTGAGAGATAACTGTACTGTATTGAGATTTGTTACCCACAAAACACTTCGCTGGTTATATTTATAAGACAATTAATATATTATATAGTATTAACCCTCTCATTACCAACTGATGCAGGCTGCGTCCAACCGTGAGCGAGTACTTGGGGCACAGTCCTGGGCACCCAAGACCACACAATGAGAGACCCCCCCCCGTCACCGCGCTAGTTAGTCCTGCACACTCGATAGATCATAAACAATTTATCCCCAATTCCTTATTTATGCTTCGATAATCTTTTTTTTTTTCACCGTAATCCTGAATAAATGTACTTGCTTATGGTGTTGTAAAAAAGATCAGCCAAATGTAAATTATGCCTTAATTAATTTTTTTTTTACTTCAGTTCTTTTCAGTTTTTTCTCATAAAAATATAATTCTTATGGTAATTGTTTTCGTTTTTGTTTTCGTTTTTGAAGGCCCCAACATGCTTGCATGTGTCGGCCTTGGTCACCTAATGGCGGCTCTCCACGCTGCTCGATCTCTGGCAGCCTCCCTATTCAGTCCCTTAACCTTTAAGTCAAATTTAATGACCTCGTCCCATGTCTTTCTCGGTCTACCCCTCCCAACCCCTCCCCCAATATTAACACTTCTCACCCTCTGTACCCAATTATCATCCCACATCCT
>JAGKTI010007322.1:0-13007 GCA_018397915.1 Birgus latro
AATTGTGATATACAGGAAATGAGCTACGCTCGTGGGGTCCCGTCTCTGTTTCTCAGTAAGTCAAATTTTGCCTTAAACTCATTTAAGTTTTTAGACTGGACGATCTCTTTGTCCAGGCTATTCCACAGGTCTATACATCTATACGGAAAACTATATTTCTTGATGTCCTTCGAGCAGCTTGGCTTCTTTAGTTTCATTCCATGTCCTCTTGTTGCTCTCTCATCCCACACAAACAGATTTTCTCTGTCAATTTTATCTACTCCTATCATGGTCCTGAACACTGCAATCATGTCACCCCTCTCTCTCCTTTCCTCTAAGGAGGGCAAATCCAACCTTTCCAGCCTCTCTCTGTATGGCAAATCTGCCAGACTAGGGACCATCTTGGTTGCTGTTCTTTGTATTCTCTCAATCTTGGTTATATCTTTCTTTTTGTGTGGGGACCACACTACTGCTGCATATTCTAACCTGGGCCGGATCATGGCCACTATCAATTTTTTTATCATCTCCTCATCCATGTAATGAAATGCCACTCTTATATTGGTCAAGAGTTTATATGTCTCTCTCACTATCTTATTTATGTGCTTTTCAGGTGACAAACTATCCTGGACCAGCACTCCCAAATCTTTCTCTTCTCTCGCTTTTCTAATTGGTTCATTACCCATCAAATAATTCAATGATGGCCTCTTGGTACTTTTACCCATTTCCAATATTTTACATTTTTTTGCGTTGAATTTCATTTCCCACATCCGGCTCCAATCATATATCCTATCCAGATCCTCCTGTAGCATTTTACAGTCCTCTTCAACCTCTACCTTTCTCAAGATCTTTGCATCATCAGCAAACAGGCTTGCGTAGCTGTTCACTCCATCTACCATATCATTTACATAAATCAAGAACATTACTGGTGCCAACACCGAGCCCTGTGGGACACCACTTGTTACTTCCCTCCATCCAGATGTCCTGTCCTTTATTACTGTCCTCATTTGTCTGTCACTCAAAAAGTCTCTCATCCATTCCAGGAGGCTTCCCTTCAGTCCTCCTATATGCTCTAATTTCCATAATAGTCTCTTGTGGGGTACTTTGTCGAAGGCCTTCTCCAAATCTAAGTACACACAATCCACCCAGCCGTCTCTCTCCTGTAGCACGTCAATCGCCCTTGAGTAGAAGCTCAACAAGTTGGAAACACATGACCTTCCACTTCTGAATCCAAACTGACTTTCAGTCAAAATATTCATCTCTTCCAGATATTTTATCCATCTATCTTTCAGGGTTCTCTCACACAATTTCGCAACCATGCTGGTTAGGGACACTGGTCTATAATTCAGGGGTTCTTCCTTGTTTCCTCCCTTATAGATTGGCACCACATTTGCCCTCTTCCATTCCCGAGGCACTTTCCCCTCTTCCAAGGAGCACACAATTAAGTTGTGAATCTTATCCGCCAGTTGTTCTCTGCATTCCTTCAGTACCCAATTAGAGATTCCATCCGGTCCTGGGGCCTTCCTTACATCTTGAGCTCCCAGTAATTTATACACTTCCTGCACTTCCACTTTTATATCTTTTATCACTACATTTCTAATCACTTCCTCTCCTTCCACAAACTCCCTTTCCTTAGTGAAAACCGACTGGAAGCATTTGTTCATTACTTCAGCTTGCATTACTGCATCCTTGTAGACCTCTCCTTCTACTTTCAGTTTGGTGATTCCTTCCCTTTGCTTCAATTTGCCATTAACAAATCTATAAAACAATTTGGGTTCATCCTTACATTTGTCAATTATACCTTTTTCAAAGTTCCTTTCTTCCTCTCTACGTATTCCTGTATATTCATTTCTAGTTCTTTTATATTCTTCCTTTGTTCTGATATTACCTCTCTTTCTCCATTGGTTCCATGCCTTGTCCCTCTCTTTTTTCGCTATTATACACCTTCTATTAAACCACACCTTTTCCTGTTTTCTTTCCCACTTACTCTTGGCACATATTTTTCCACTCCCAAACTGTAGAGGTCCAAAAAGATATCCCACTTCCTTTGTATCTCTCTTGTTTCTCTGAACCCTCTCCAGTCCGCATTTTCAAAAAATTTTCTCAATTCTGCAAAGTTTGCTTTCCCAAAGTTGTATCGTCCTTGCCTATAAAGCTCATCTCTTGGCACCATGTTCCCTATCATCATCTGGAACTAAATGACTACATGATCACTCTTTCCTATAGGACACAGATAATTTAATGATTCAATTACATCAGGCTCCCTGGATAGTAGCAAATCTAATCTTGCTGGTGTGTCATCACCTCTGAATCGTGTCTCTTCTTTAACCCACTGTGTCATTACATTATTCATTGCTATATTTAACAATTTTGTGCCCCACGAATCTTCGCTGCCTCCCGAGTCCCATTCCTCCCAGTTCACCTCTTTACAATTAAAGTCACCCATTAAGATTATATTGTTGCTTTTCTCGATCACTTTCTGTAGATAACTAACCATGTCTGACAACATCTCCTGGTATTCATCGTCATTCCATGCTCTCGTCTTAGGGGGAACATATACCACTGCCATATCTCTCTTACCATTCTCCCCAGTTTCTAATTTCAAATTTATGGCTTCGGCCCTGCCCTCTGCCATTTCCACAGTATCTACGTTTATATTGTCCTTCACTGCTATCATCACTCCTCCTCCCATTTTTTCTTTTCTGTCTCTTCTCCATAATTTGTATTTCCCACCTCCCATATGAATATCAATATCTTCTTTCAATTTAGTTTCTACAAAGCACATAACATCAGGTTCGTGTGCCCTCAAAAAATCATTGATTTCTAACCTTGCCGATATTAGTCCATCAATGTTTGTGTACGCCACTTTCAAACTTTTTTCATCGTTTTTTATACTCTCGTCTCCCCTTCCTTCCGTCGATACCACTTTCTCAATTTCTGGTCCATAACTCTCCAATAGAACTCTGTCTTCTCTTTCTCCGTTCGTTGTTCGTTTTTTATCTTTGCTTCCTTTACTAACTCCTTTAATTTAGCTCTTTCCTCTTCATTTGCATCTCTCCTAATCCAAACATTTTTAAACCCCTCTTTCTCTGACAATTTCCATGTTCTACTTATGATTTCATTCACTATTACTTGGGACTTAAACTTTACTTTCATGGGCCTTGCCCCACCATCCTCGTACTTTCCTAACCTAAACACTTCTTCAATCTCTTCTTGGGCTTCATTGTTTCCTTCCATAACCACTGCTACTATTTCTTTAGCCTTGCTCAGTTCCTCTCTATCTCTTTCAGATCTCACTGTCATTCGTTTTTCTTTTATTCCTGAAATTATCACACATTTTTTCTTGTCTGCTACATCCCTAACCAAAGATTCTCTACTTCTTAGTACTCTAACCACTTCCTTTTCCACTTTTTCCTTACTTTGTTGCTCAATGATTTCCTTCAAATTTACATTTCCTTCCTCCTGTATTTTCTTCCACCCCTTATGTTGCTCCTTGATTTCCTGAATATGCTCATCTTGCCTCCTCGATTTTGATTCGTATTCATCTAGTTTACTTTTTATTCTGTCCCTTTCTTCTTCCAAACTCTTATTCTCCCTCTTCAGCTGTTTTATTTCATTTGATGCGGATTCATTATTCGCCTTTAATTCTGTAACTTCTTTTTCTTGTTCCTCACTACGTGTGCTAACCTTTTCCAGTCTATTCTGTAGGACTTTGATCTCTCTCTCTTGCTCTATGGTCCGTTCCTGCAGCTGCTTAATTACTTCCCATACCTTTTTTAACTCCTGGACATTCCTCTCCGCCGTTTTCTCAACTCCTGCTACTCTTGTTTGTTGCAGCTTATCACTTCCTTTGCCTACATTTAGCTCGGAGAAGCCCGCAAATTCCCCCTCGCCAGTTGTAAACAATCCTCCGTCTCTCTCCGCCATGATGCAACCATATGGAAACTTTCTTTTTCACTTTGTCTCGTATTTTTCGGGCCGAAACTTGTGTTTTTTTAAACTAATATCCGACGGGACCACCATTCACGCATTCAACCACATAATCACAATAGCCTATCTCCTTTTCGCTGCTAGTTCTGCGATTATTTCCCCTCGATCCAGGAGCAGCTCCGTCTCTCTCCCTCTACGACCCGTGTGTGTGTGTGTGTGTGTTTTAACCTAGTTGTAGTATACAGCAGACATGTTTACTGTATGCTTTTGACACACAAACTATGCATTTTAGGGTCACTGTTTTTTTTTTTTTTTTGTCCAACTCTGGGCATAGGCTTCATAGCCTGCTATCAAGGCCCAGCCGTCCTCCTACATACCATACACCTCTACATGTCACCACTTCAGCACTAACACCCACCGTCCATATTGAATACAGGCTAGGACTGTCTCATACAGGACTGGTGTATTGGTATTAGCGGGGGTAATTTTACGACATGTTGGCGGGTCTTCTGATAGATCAGTAAAGCTTAATTTAACGAAATTCAAATCCTAAAACTGTTCCCTGCCCCAGCGAGGATTTGAACCTGGGTCCGTTAGGACTGCAAGCCAACTCTCTACCAATCGAGCCACCGCCTCCCCCCAAGTGAGATGGTGGAAATATGATCTTTAGCCTAATATCTGTTGGCAAACTTGAAAGTGGCCAAGCTGCTTATGCAATTTTTTGTAGAGAAGATATTTACATTTAGTATTTTTGTTGAGAAGATATTTACATTTTGTAGATTATACATTTTGTACTAAAAAGATATTATTATAGTGAAAAGATGTTTATAATACTGTACTAGCTTGTAGATCTGCCCACCTGGCACCACCATATCAGTGTATGCTCAGTTTGTCAGACTGAACAAATCTGTACCAACTGCAAGCACACTTTGCTCTGCAAGGCCTTTCGAACAGAAAGGTGGTGGAATCAGGCAGAAAAGTGTGTTTCCCCCACTTCAGCGAGTGTTCCACCTACATACATACAGTAGGCGCGGAAAGTGTTGATGCCATCTTAAAAAAAGAAAACATTCTTGTGGTTAGCAAGGAGAAACAAATAAATTAACACTCACCATTGAATTTAGTATTTACTGGCATTCCCCTTCACCTTTATTATCTTCTTAAGGCGTCTGGGGAGACTGATGGCGTAGTTTTGCAGAACAGACGGACTAAAACTGCTCCATAGCTGCAGCCTCAAGTTTAGGTAAAGATGATGTGTCCATACTACGCAGCTGCCGCTTCATGTGCGCCCATAAATTCTCAATGGGATTGATATCTGGGCTGTTTCCGGGCCAATCTCGAATAAAGGGAACCTCACAGTCTGTTAGCCACTGTTTCACTGACTTTGCAACATGTGCAGGGGCAGAATCTTGCATAAATACTCTTGCCTTGGTTTTATCAAAAGAGTCACTTAAAACATCACATAAGAGCTCCAAATAATTGTTCTGGTTCACTTTTTCATTTGCAGGTAGAATTACCAACCTACCAACACCATAATATGTAAAGCAGCCCCAAGCCATGAGTGAGGCTGGGTATTTAACAAACTTGGAAGTGTACTTAGGATCCAGGGGGTCACTGCCTGGTTTGCGGTACACTCGTGATGAAGGGGTACCAGTGACAGTAAATGTTGACTCATCACTCCAAAGCACAGTTTTCCATTGCTCCTCACTCCAGGCAAGATATTTCTTACAAAAATTTACTCTCTTTTTCTTCTGAAGTGCAGTTAGCAGTGGTTTTTTACGAGCACAAAAACTCCTGTAGCCCAGATCGTCATGCAACAGCTGCTGCACACTTCTGACAGACACATCTGCCAGCAACTGTGGGTTCTTTTCTTTTAAATCCCGTGCTGTTAGCCTTGGATCCTTGCTAACTTGCCTTGAGATCAGCTGACGGGTCCTGAAGGTTGTCTTACGAGGTCTCCCAGGCTTGGGAAGTGGAGTGGGAGGAATGGCCTCCCCACTGTCCTTGAACCGCTTCACCAGTCTCTGCACTGTCCTCAGTCTAACACCATCTGATTTGCAATAAATGGGAGTTTGTGGCCAGCTTTGTATAAAGTAATCACTTCCACACGTTTGTCCTTGCTTGTGGTTACTTTAGGCATGATGAGAATGTGGTAGGTAACCAAATAACTGTGTTATTTGAGTCAAAACATGCCCTCGTGGTGCATCACACACAGAGACAATCCTCCTCCTGTGGCTGCCCAAACATTACTGAGCCTGCTCCTGTGGTGCCAAACCTATCAAGCAGGGTTGCCAGCTCCCATTGAAAAAGCGTCAGCTCATTTCGCATCACAGGGGAGGGTAGTATTGACCCTACTTCACTTAACGCGAAAAAGAATGATGTCGGCAAAAAAACGTCAATACCTTCCGCGCCTACTGTATATAGTAAACCTTCACATTATCGAACCCCAATATATCTGATTTCAAACTTACTGGATGCTAAGTGACCACCACCAGCATCCACTACAACAGTCTCCCCTGCAATAACTTCCCTCTGTGAGCAGCTCTGGGCACCAAAAGCACAAGGGAACCCTGGCTGCTGTGCCCTTTTTACTTGCAGGAGCAGAGCAGGGTGACTTTCCAGCAATGCCGGGGNCCCTGAGGTCACACCCTACAATGTCATCCCAGGTCTTTTTTGGTCTCTCTCTCTCTCAATCAAACCCTCAATATTCACAACTCCCGCCTTCTGCACCCATCTGTCATCTTCCATCCTCTTAATATGCTCTAATCACCTCAATCTGGCCCCCCTCACCACAACACTAACAAACTATTAGTACAACCCTGGGGGGAGGCAGTGGCTGAATCGATGAGACGGCCTGCAGTCCTAATAGACCCGGGTTTGAATCCTGGCTGGGACAACGAACAGTTTAAGGATTCAATTTTAATAAAAGCAGACTTTACTGATCTACCAGACAACCCACTGACATGTCATACAACCCCAGCTAATACCAACACACCAGTCCTGTATGAAACAGCCCTAGCAATATGGACGGTGGGCATTAATGACGAAGTGGTGACATGTGGAAGTGTAGGGTATGTAGGAAGATTACTGGGCCTTGGGAACAGGCTGTGAAGACTATGCCCACAGCTAGACTCACGGGGGGGGGGGGAATCAAGTTCCCAATCTTTTTTCTGATCGTCAGTATAGGTTCCGTCAGGGATGCTCCACTGGTGAACTTTCTTTTGGGACTTTGGCGAAAGCTTTGCCATTGCCCTTGACATCTCAAAGGCTTTTGATTGAGTCTGGCATAAATCTTTAATTTCCAAACTGACCTCTTATAGTTTCTATCCTTCTATCTATGCCTTCATCTATAGCTATCTTTCTGGTTGTTCTATAGCCGCTGATGTAGACGGCTATCGTTCTTCTCCTAGATCTATCAACAGTGGTGTTCCCCAGGGCTCTGTCCTATCACCAACTATTCCTTTTATTCATCAATGATCTAAGCTGTACATCTCACCCTATCCACTTGTACAGTGATGATTCCACCCTTCACCTTTCCATTCCGTTCCCGCAACGTCCATCTCAGCAGTTACTTCAACAAACAAGGGATGAGGCTATGGCACACCTAATGTCTGACTTGGCTCGTATCTCTAATCCATTTATTCATCCATCAATCAATCCTATGTTGCCCCATGAGAAGCGTAGGAGCCTGGGGCAAGGCAAGTTGGTCCTGATATTTAAGATGTATCTCTGATTGGGTAAAAATAACCTTGTTGTTTTTAATGGATCAAAGACTCAGTTTCTACACCTATCAACCCGACAAAATCTTCCACAGGAATACCCACTAATGTTTAATAATATCCAGTTCAATCCTGCATCATCCTTGAACATGCTTGGGGTTTCATTCACTCGGGATTTATCTTGGAAAGATCATATTGCATCTCTTGTAAAATATGCTTTCAAGAGGTTAGGTGTGCTAAGCAAACTCCGTACCTTCTTTACCCCTACACAGTTGTTGACTTTATACACAGGTTTTATTCGCCGGTGTAGAGTACACTTCTCACGTGTGGGGAAGCTCCCCACATACAGCTCTTCTCAATAGTGCGAGCGGTTGGATTTTTTTTTTTACCGAGCCCCCGTGTATGAGAGGGTTAACTGGTTCATGATACTCACACATACTGGACCTATAACTAATTCTGACTGGAACTTCACTTCAGGCTTTGGGACAGACACATAATCAGTTATTCCCTGTAATGAAACACATTCATCAGGCTCATTTTCATATATTACCTTACGTGCTAAGGGGTCTTTGTATGCAGCATGTGTTAGGAGTGTGATGCTGTATGGTAGTGAGACCTGGGCAGTAAAGGAAGAGGATATTCGCAGGTTTAAACATACAGAAATGACAATGATTAGGCGGATGTGCAGTGCGTCCCTGCGTGCAAGGCCTGGGGGGGGGGTTACGATAGAAGAGTTGAGAGGTAGGATGGGACTGGAGTGTATTGGTGTTGTGATGAGGAGAGGTAGGCTGAGGTGGTTTGGACATGTGGAGAGGATGGGGGATGATAATTGGGTACAGAGGGTGAGAGGTGTTAATATTGGGGGAGGGGTTGGGAGGGGTAGACCGAGAAAGACATGGGACGAGGTCATTAAATGTGACTTAAGGGTTAAGGGACTGAATAGGGAGGCTGCCAGAGATCGAGCAGCGTGGAGAGCCGCCATTAGGTGACCAAGGCCAACACATGCAAGCATGTTGGAGCCTTCAAAAACGAAAACGAAAATTTATATATATATATATATATACTGTATATACACACACCTCCTCCTTCTTTCCTATACATTTTTTTCTGAAGATGTCAGACAATGGATATATGGAATCAGTGGTTCCTTTGCCTGGCATAAACCCAAACAGCACATCATCAACATTCCCTCTCTAATCATACCTTCTAGAACTCTCTCCATTACCTTCATTATCTGGGCCAAAAGTTTTATGCCTCTATGATTTTCTCTTTCCAGCGCATCACTTTTCCCCTTATACACATTTGCAATTACACTCTTCAGCCAGTCATATGGAACAACACTCACATATACAATCAAACTGATTAAATCAGCAACTAAACCCACTCCTATACCTCTTGAGGCTTTCAACATTTCAGCAGTCTACACTGATACACCAGCCACCTTCCCAAACTGCATATTGCCGACTGCCCTGCTCACAGTAGCAGCATCAACCAACAGCCAAGGGCCAAACACTGAATCTGCTGACTCCAAACCTTCCCTGTTCTGTCAAACTCCTTATTCAGCAACTGGTTATAATGCTCTCTCCAAGTCTCTTTAATTTTCTCTAATTATAATCACTTAAAAACCTTCTCAACAAGATCAATTAGAAACTTCAGCTAATAAAGTACTAAATAGGATCCATTACTTTACTAGGCTGCTTTGTACAAGTTAAAAACAAATTCTTAACTTACAACTTGATGTCTTGGAGCACTTCTTACACTTTATCACTAAACTATGAGAGTGACTTGGAGGAGACTGGAGATGAAAGAGTAGTCATACAGCTAAATCCATTGCTCCAATCAGTACTTGGGGGACTGCTAATACTGAAAGAAAGCAACCACAAACAGATAGGCTGAAAGGTAGCCAACACACATCCTTAGTAGGTGTATATTGAGTTTGATGTCAGAATGGAGCAGCCAGTGGGTGACAGTCATATTCATGTAAAGCTGTCACTGGACATTAGTAAGAATGGGATAGTGCAGCCATCAGGTATTAATGAAAGTGGTAATAAACTCCATCAGAGCATCTTCCCTCAAACAGTTGGCAAAGTGACTCACCCCAAGACACCCTGTTTGTTAGTTTCACCTTTAAAGTACTAGTGTCAACTGATGATGAAAATAATAAAGAAAACTGGTGCTTCACAGTCTCTTATGCTGAATGGGGTAATATATGAAAATGAGCCTGATGAATGTGTTTCATTACAGGGAATAACTGATTATGTGTCTGTCCCAAAGCCTGAAGTGAAGTTCCGGTCAGAATTAGTTATAGGTCCAGTATGTGTGAGCATCATGAACCAGTTAACCCTCTCATACACGGGGGCTCGGTAAAAAAAAAAATCCAACCGCTCGCACTTTTTCGATGCAGGCTGCGTCCAACCATGTAGGTTGTTACAGCATTTTTTTGCCATGATTCTCGGTTGAGTCATTCAGCTTTCTCCCCTGCCCTTATATATAACTGTATTGTTATATAATTGCTACATGTTATAAATGAATAAATGATCTTCCTAATGAATGAAAAAGAAAAGAAAAGAATTAACCATATTTTATTGTTCACTCATTTATTCAAAGCTGATTTCTCACAGATATATAAACATTTCATCAATGCTTGTTGAGAGAAAGTTGTAGGGCATTCAACAAGCACTTACAAAACGTTTATGTGTTTCTAAAAAATCAGTGCCGAATAAATAAGTGAACAAAAATATAGGGTGATTTACTTTTTTCTTTTTCTTCTTCCATTAGGAATATCATTTATTCATTTATAAAATGCGGTAAATTCTTAACAATACCGTTTCAAATAAGGGAAGGGATATGAAATGTTTGGAAACATTTTACGATGTTGAGCCAGCTGCTACCAGAGTGGCCAGGTGTGGTCAAAGACCATAAGATAATTGTTCCGTAAGCTATAAAAATCTTTCTAATAGAGCTAGATGAGCAAACTTTTTACGAAAATCATCGCAAATAAATGCTCTACAACTTTCAAGCAATGACAAAATGTTTATATATGTGAGAAATCAGCGTTGAACAAATGAGCATAGAATAAAATATGGTACAGTATTTTCTCTATTTTTTTTTCCATTCATTAGTAATATCATTTATTCATTTATAACATGAAGCAATTTCATAACAATTTAGTAATAAATAGGGGCAGTGGAAAACGTTGAATGAAAACACTGTCTGATGTAGCGCACATCACTTGAGTGAGGGGTGTGTGGTGTGTAAGGTCTGGGCCAGTCCATGGGGGTCATGCAGTATTCGGAAGCTGTTCGATGCAGGTTGCATCAAAAGAGTTTGAGAGGGTTAACTGTGAAAGGGATCACTTTTGGGGGAGGCAATGACTTAGCAGGAGGGCAAGTGAGTGCAGCTCCCTGTGTATCAAAAATCCCATACATGAGGAGAGGACAAAGAACTGGAGGTGGCATATCCTACACTGTTTCCTGTCACTGCAGTAACTAGGGCCATGACAACAAAATCCTGTCTTGATAATGATAATATTAATACTAATGATGTACCTGATAATTTTTCACTTCCTAATACTTTCTTTACACATGTGACTGACTCAGGTTGTGGGCTCCCCACAGGGTAGTGCAGGTATAGGACTGGCTGAGATGCAGAGATCTGAACCACAGTTTACAGCTCTGGTTTAGTCTACAGTGAGTGAGGAAGAATGTGTGATTGAGCTGTCTTAGTGTTTCTACCATCCTAAGTGTCAGGGAGCAATGGAGAGATATCACCTCACCCTCAAACAAATGTTAAATAAATTTCGTATTGTTCATGAAAAGGAGAAAGCTCTTCCTATCTTCTAGTTTGCAGCTAGAGATGCCAAATGTGTGTGCTCCTCTCCATTTGAGGAGATTTTTATCATGATGTGACAGGTCCATTAAGTCTACGTAACCTCTGTCCTCCACAAACTTTCCTTCATTATTCTTCATACACTGCTCACCTATAATATCCCTGTTTTCTCTCTTCATTTGTTTTGTCACCTTAAATACTACATTCTTCCTTTGGCACTATTAACCCTTTGTATGCCATGCGGGATCAGATTGACTCCCCCCAAATTTTAAAAAGATGTCATTTAACCAGTTATTGTTTTAGAGATCTGGCCATCCAGAAATCTGTTTGTACTTGGCCAGTTTATAGGCACACAAAGTTTGAAAGGAAAAAAATAAATAAATAAATAATATAGTTTAGGAGTGACAAGGCTGCAAACTTCATTCGGGTCATCTGGTACCCCACCTAGCATTCGTTCGTTTCGTTTCATTTTTGAAGGCTCCAACATGCTTGCATGCATCGGCCTTGGTCACCTAATGGTGGCTCTCCATGCTGTTCGATCCCTGGCAGCCTCCCTGTTCAGTCCCTTAACCCTTAAGACACACTTAATGACATCGTCCCATGTCTTTCTCAGTCTACCCCTCCCAACCCCTCCCCCATTATAAACACTTCTCACCTTCTGGACCCAATTATCATCCCCCATCCTCACCACATGCCCACACCACCTCAGTCTACCTCTCCTCATCACAACACCAATATGCTCCAGTCCCGTCCTACCTCTCAACTCTTCTATCGTAAACCCAGCCCCCCCAGGCCTTGCATGCAGGGACGCACTGCACATCCACCTAATCATTGTCATTTCTGTACGTTTAAACCTGCGAATATCCTCTTTCTTTACTGCCCAGGTCTCACTACCAAACAGCATCACACTCCTAACACATGCTGCATACAAAGACCCCTTAGCACGTAAGGAGAGTCCTCTCAATGCCAGGAGAGGCAACAGCTCCCTGAACTTCTTCCAATCACTTCTCACCCTAGCAACCGAGCTAACTCCAGCCCCACCTCCGGCACATAACATGTCTCCCAAATAACAAAACTCCTCCACACACTCAAGAGACTCACCTGCAAGCTCAACCCACTCACGCCTAACAATCTCCACCTGCTCTCCCCAACACGCCGCACACTTGAAATCAGCATCATCTCGCAGTCTACCTCTAATACCACTACATATCTTGTGCACCCATTTATCACAAACACTACACAAGATGGAATTACTTCCCACACCCTTGTGGCAAACTGCACATGGCCACTCTCCCTCTCCTCTGATTGTACCACCACCAACCCTAGATATCATCACTTCTGTTTTATCTGTATTTATCCTTAAGCCCTTGTACCCCATACCATTTCTCCACTTCTTAAATCTTTCCTCCGCCTCCTTTTCATTCTCTGCAATCAACACCAAATCATCAGCATACATCTCCCATGAGAGTCCATCTCTGAAGTCACGTGAGAGGGCTTCAAGCACCATGATAAACAACAAGGGACTCAAAACTGACCCCTGATGCACACCAACATTCA
>JAGKTI010007322.1:22689-37328 GCA_018397915.1 Birgus latro
TTTCGCAACCTGAGCGAGGCGCGAACTCCCGTCTACCAGATGGCAAGCGAGAACGCTACCGCTGCGCCAGCGAGTGGTGTGTGTGTGTGTGTGTGTGTGTGTGTGTGTGTGTGTGTGGTAGGGGAGTGTTGTCTATGGTGAGGTGTGGAATGTGACTGTGTTCTGCTGTCCAGTTTGAGAGAAGGGTCACTGTAGATTTGGCGGGGTTATGTCGAGTCTGTTTGTGGCGAACCATTCATGTAGTGTGTTGAGGTAAGGTTGGAGGATGTGTGTGGCTGTGTTTGCATTTTGGTGTGTGCATGTAAGTGTTATGTCATCTGCACAGGAAGCTATGTGTATTTGTTGTGTGTGGGGTGTGGGTATGTCATGTATGTATAGGTTGAAGAGTGTAGGAGACAAGACAGATCCTTGGGGGATGCCATTTTGAAGTTTCTGATGTTTGAGGACTGACCATCAAAAGTTACATGTGCATATCTCCCTGCTAAGTAGTTTGCCAGCCATCTTTTTGTGTTATTGTGCATGTTTGTGTTGAATATTTTGATTGTGAGGTTGTGGCAGGGGATGGAATCAAAAGCTTTACTAATGTCTAGTATGACAAGGAGTGTTCTATGTGGTGGCCTAGTTGAATTCATGCCATCAAAAACTTTCTGTGTGAGGTCTGTGCAGAGTGTGGTGGCCTAAAACCATGCTGTGATGGGGCTAAGGGGGTGTGAGGTGTAACTAGTTGTAGTATCACTCTTTCAGTGACTTTGGAGGGGGTGCAGAGGAGTGTGATTGGGCGGTGTGGGGAAGGTAATGTGGGGTCTTTGTTGGGTTTGGGGATAGTGATGATAATGCCATGTTTCCAGACATTGGGTATTATGTTGTGAGTACCTGTAGTTTCATATGTTGGTGAGTGCTTGTATGCCTTGTGGTCCAAGCTGTTTAAGGTATATGTTGCTTATGTTGTCTGGTCTACAGGCAGATGAATGCTTGAGGTTGCTGATGATGTGCTTCGTCTGGTTGTAAGTGAAAGGTGCAAAGTTTGGGTCTGTGGGGAACTGTCTCTTACGTCGGATGATATGTCGGTAGTCACAATTGGGGTTTAGATGTCTGACATGTGAAAAGTGATTGATGAGAGTGTTTGCCTGTTGTTTGTTTGAAGGTATGATGTCTGTTGTTGTGATGGCAGATGTGATCATGTACTGTTGCTGTTGGAGAGTGTGATGCTTAGTGTTTTGTAGAGTTTGCTGGTGTTTGTTTTGTGATCAAATGTTTGGAGATAATTATTCCAATGTAATGTTTGCTGTTCTGATATTTTATTGTTTATCTCGGTGTTGAGTTCTTGTATTTGTTGTACAGTGTCATGCGTATGTGGTGTTCGGGAGTGTCGTAGTGTGTCCCGCTGTCTGATGAGGCCTTGAATTTCTGGTGTGAGATTGGGGTTGTCTTTTTCTGTTGCCTCTAGGGATGAATCTTTTGTCTGAATTTTGTATAATTGTATTGAAAGTGTGCACAGCAGTGTTGATGTTCGTGATGGATGTACTGTTTAATGTTTCAAAGTGCTGTTCTGTTTCAGTTGTGAAGGCCTCCCAGTGATGGATGTACTGTTTAATGTTTCAAAGTGCTGTTCTGTTTCAGTTGTGAAGGCCTCCCAGTTGGCTCTCTTATAATTAGTGTATGTGTGTCTGTGACCACCTGGGGTGATTCTGGTTCGTCTTCACTTAACACAGTATCATCTGCAAACAACAGTACAGGTAGTTTCGAAACACTCCCCTCTCTCACTAGGGCCCCTCCAACATCCACTGCCCTACCCTGTATCTCTATTATAACCCCATCCATATACAGATTGAACAACCTTGGAGACATGACACATCCATGTTTCAATCCAACCTTCATTCACTCAGTTCACTATCCACACGCACTGGAGCCTTAGCACGCTCATACATACTCTTCACGGCCTTCAACAACTTAACATCTACTCCATATATTCTTAATACTTTCCACAATCCATGTCTATCCACTCTGTCATATGCATTCTCTAAATCCATGAAGGCTGCATACAACTTCTTACCTGTCTCTTGAAATGTTCCCACTAAAGATCTAAGAATGAATATCTGATCTACATAACCTCTTCCCTTCCTAAAACCTCTCTATTCTTCTCCAACTAATTCCTCTGTTATTTCCCTCACTCTGTCAATAAGTATCCTACCATATACTTTTCCTATTACAATAAGAAGGCAAATGCACCTATGATTACCACACATTTCTTTTTCCCCTTTTCCATTGTACACAGGAATAATTGTACCTGACTTCCAATCCTCTGGGACTCTACCTTCCTCCCAGGCCAATCTGCACATCTTCCACATCCATTCTATTACTCTCTCTCCCCCATGCTTCAGCATTTCACCACACACTCCATCAATTCCTGGGGCTTTCCCCATTTTAACTTTCTTCATTGCTTCCACAACTTCCATCCTACTGATTTTTCGTCTCTTCTCACATCCCTCCTTCTCTCAGTCATTCCCCAGCCACATTTACTTGCATTACTTTCATTCTCTGTGTTCAACAATAAAATTTTGCTTTCACAAAAAAAAAAAAAAAAAAAAAAAAAAAAGTGGATTGGCTCCATGTGCCATGTCCTGGGCAACATCTGTACAAAATTTAACATTTGTAACTTTCTGCATATGGTAGAAATCCACCAATTAAGTTGGGGTCTTTCAAGCCCCCACATGGCGTTCCGTGTTATGTTTTTCCACCTGGTGTACAAAGGGTTAAAGCAATCTAGTAAAAGTCTCTGAGACTCAGATTTTGCCCTGTATACCTCCTTTCTGGCCCTGTGCTTGGCAGCCATGTATTCTTCTCTTTTACCATCACTACTCCATTCTTGCAAGTCTTCTTTTCTCCTTAGCAGCAGCTTGTACACCCTCATCCCACCACCATGGTGCCATATGTCTTGGTGGGCTTCTTGTCCATCCACACACTGAATCAGTAACTCTCAAGAGATAGTTTTTGAGAGCTCTGTACTGTTTTCTTACACTTCTGTCTACAGCTCCTTGTTCAGCCAGCACTCAACTCGACTCACTACAGAAGGCATCCCTTACTGGTGTGTTTTTCAATTCCCATATAGTCCTCCTGGGTGCACTGGTCCATTTCTTCATTATGTGCTCTTTAATACCATGTTGTATATCAGTAATTTGTGTAGCTGAACACATTCTTGCCTCCCTATAACTTTAATATCCTTCACTAGCCTCCTATCAGCCCTCCTGACCAGGAAATAGTCAATCTGGCTACTACTGTTCTCAGACTCACATGTAATCAGCCTATGCTTTTCCTAAAGATTCCGACAAAAGTCTTCCTTTCTCCTTAGCTGCAGCTAGTACACCAATATCCCACCACCATGTTGCCTTATGTCTTGGTGGGCCCCTTGTTCATCCACACACTGAATCAGAAACTCTCAAAAGATGGTTTTTGAGAGCTCTGTACTGTTCCTTTATACTTCTGTCTACAGCTCCTTGTTTGGCCACCATTCAACTCGTTTCATTATAGAAGGCATCCCTTACTGCTGTGTTTTTCAACTCCCATATAGTCCTCCTGGGTGCAGTGGTCCATTTCTTCATTATGTGCTCTTTAATACCACATTGCATATCAGTAATTTGTGTTGCTGAACACATTCTTGCCTCCCTATAACTTAAATATCCTTCACTAGTTTCCTATCAGCCCTCCTGACCAGGAAATAGTCAGTCTGGTTACTATTGCACTCAGACTCATATAATCAGCCTACTCTCTTCCCAAAAAGCATCTTGTACAGAATCGTGTTCACTGCCTCTTCGAATTCCAGTATCCTTCCCCTCTCCACATTCCTTGTACCATATGTGCATCCCCCATGAACTTCATATCCTCGAGTTTTTGCACCCACATGACCATTGAAATCCCCACCCAAAACTACAATCTCATCATCCTCCACACCACCAACCACATGTATCAAATCATCCCAAAATCTGTCCTTTTCTTCCTCATCCAAACCAACCCATGGAGCATAAGTTGATATTACTATGACCTGGAGCTTTCTGAAAAACATTTTCACTGTTATAATCCTTTCATTCATTCTCAAAACATTCATAACACACTCCACCCGCTTCTCCTCGATAAGCACATCCACACCACCATATCCACCCACACTTCCCTTCCAAAACATCCTTCTCAACAATCATCTTTGCTGACTCTCCCCTCTACCTACCTTCCTCTAAGTGGCAGACATCAACCCAACTCCTGCCCAGGGTCTCTTACCACTCTCCCCCCCCCCCACTCTATCCTTCAAGCTACCCACATGCTACCCACATTTCAAGATTCCACTCTGAACCCCTTGGGTGATTTGGCCTCCTCAGTCTTGCTTTGCAGCATCTGGATTGAAAGTCACGTCAGCAGTTAAAGAGGATGGACCACAGTCTCTCTCTCTCTCTCTCTCTCATAGGCATTTTGGGAGCAGTATACAGTCTTGGTTAAGGCAAGTATGGGACACATTAGACCCACAATGGAACAAAAATGCGCTCACATGTGCTTAAACTGTGGCAGAGCAAGGACAAAGGCCAAGACCTGGCATGCCATGAGGAAGTTTGAGTGTAAAGGAGCCTGTCAGCAGCAGCAAAAACTCTTAAAGTATGAATTTCAAACATCTGGATTTAAGTCACAGATGAAAAATGTTAACTGTGAATCTGCAAAGTCAAAAGCCCAGAATGATAAATTGGCAGCTTTTAATGGAATACTATAATAAAACAAAAAAAGTGGTGTATGCAAGTACTTGTAAATGCAACAGACATTTCTGACAGCACATATAATCTGACTATACACCCAAAAGCATTAGTTTCTCCCCCCCCTTGCAGCAGGAGTCGCAGCCAGTGAGCGACTGGGCAATTGAACAGCCCACACCCAGCGCTTCTACCCCAACCTGAGTATAAGCGTTGTTTAATAGATGTGGAACGGTTGAAGATGGTGATGTTACAGTGTAACATGATTGTTATTATAGACAATCAGATCCAGTAGGGGTAAGTATATACTGTATACTGTGCTGTTATCCACAACATATGACAACGGCATGAAAATTAAAAAAGACCTACAATGTATTGTGTTATTGTCTATATACTTACATCCTATATTATAATGTTACAAATGAGTATAGTATAGTGAACAACATCTGTTGAAAGATATAACGTCTTATCCATTCTGGTTCCCACCTCCACCACCCCACTCTCTGAGTTCCTGTCTCCACAAAAGGTCTCTTTTACCCTCTCGTCCCCCAACTCCCAGGGCGGTAGCTCGATCTGTAGAGAGTTGGCTTGGAGTCCCGAGGGACCCAGGTTCGAATCCTCGCTGATGCAGGGAACAGTTTAAGAATTTGAATTTCATTAAATCAGGCTTTACTGATCTACCAGGAGACCCGCCGACATGTCGTAAAAATGACCCCGCTAATACCAATACACCAGTCCTGTATGAGACAGCCCTAGCATGTATTCAATATGGACGGTGGGTGTTAAGCGCCGAAGTGGTGACATGTAGATTGTAGGAGGTCGACTGGGCCTTGATAGCAGGCTGTGAAGCCTATGCCCAGAGTCGGACACATAAAAAAAAAAAAAAAAAAAAAAAAAAGATGAGTTTGGGTGTATGTGTGAGAAATAAAATCTAAAAGTGAATGTAGGGTAAAGTGATGGTCTTCGAGAGAGGTGAAGTCAGTGAATGTACAGTGAGATTAGATGGAGAGGATATGGAGAATGTGAGTGTGTTTAAGTACATGGGTAGTGTGATGAGTAAGGATGGAAGTTTAGAGGATGAAGTGCTTGAAAGGGTGCAGCAGGGAAGAAAGGTTGCTGCTTCCTTGAAAGCAGTGATAAGAAACAGGTAAGTGAGCATGAAAGTGAGAAAGCTACTACATGACAGTATTGTGATACCAACTCTAACATTTGGAAGTGAAGCTTGGACCCTGTTGGAGGAACAGAAGTCAAGAGTGAGAGCAGTGGAAATGAGTTATCTGAAAGGAGCATGTGGAGTCACATGGAGAGACAGACTGACAAATGAGGAAGTGAAGGGGCATTGTGGTGAGGATGTGGATGTGACAGGAAGCATTAGGAGAAACACATTAAGGTGGTTTGGCCATGTGGCGAGGATGGAGAGTGAGAGACAGACGAGGAGAGTGTATGCGAGTGAGGTGAAGGGGGGGAGAGGGAGGGGGAGGCCAAGGATGAGATGGAGGGATGGAGTGGAGAGGTATATGAGAGAGTGGGGTGTGAGCTGGGAGCAGGGCAGTGAAACGGGGGACAGAGCGACAGAGAGGCAATTTGTTTGTGGCCACCCCTTACGGAATGAAATGGCAGGGGACAGAGCGACATAGAGGCGACTTGTTTGTGGCCACCCCTTACGGAATTAAGGCGTCTGGCAATAGATAGTCCCCCACTCCTGCCCTTTGTTAACCAACATTAAGATAATGAAATGATCCATCAGGTACTGATCATATTATCACACACCTCTGTATTAAGCACCAACAAAGCAATAACATACAATACTTTGGTATATCTGCCAACTACAGTGTTCCATTCTGTTGTAAGCTGTTAGGTGACATACACAGAGCAAGTTGGACTTTGTATTACAAAGACATTCAGTTGTTTATCGTTAACACAGGTTATCTGTGGTTTAGGAAGTCCGTTAATTCATATTAACGTGGCTATTTAAGCCTTGTATTATAAACACGTATGGTTTACATTCCTGTCATTATTGAATGAATGTAACAAATCAGGGATCGGCTTTGACAAACCACAAACATGGAGGCAATTTGTTTGTGGCCACCCCTTACGGGATTAAGGCATCTGGCAACAGATACATAGATAGATAGAAAACCACACATAGCCTGTGTTAATGATAAACAACCGTATGTCCTTGTAACACAAGGTCCAATTTGCAGTGTATGTCACATAACAGCTTACAACAGGTTGAAATAGTTGGCAGATATACTGAAGTATTGTGTTATTGACTTGTTGGTGCTTAATTCACAGGGGTATGATAATATTAATATGATCAATACCTGACGGATCATTTCATCATCTTGGGTTACGTTGGTTAACAAAGGGCAGGAGTTGGGGACGAAAGGGTAAAAGAGACCTTTTGTGGAGACAGGAACCAAGAGAAGGGTGGCGGAGGTAGGAACCCAGAGAAGGGTGGTGGAGGTAGGAGCCAGAATGGATGAGAAAAAACATATCTTTCAACAGATGTTCCCCGTACTATACTTATCTGTAACATTATAATATAGAACGTAAGTATACCATATAGCAAAGAACATAAAACACAGTAGGTCTTTGTCACGAATTTTCTACATTGTAACGTTGTGTTGAGTGAGTCGTGACATAGTCCCATAAATTTGAATTGTCTGTTGGCGCGGTAGCCGTTACACGCCGGCGCGCGCACCTCCCACGCTCGTAGCGCCGCCGATTCAAATCAGTTTTAGTTTGTCTGTAGACACGGCGGGACGCGGGACGCCTTTCTAGGCTCNTTAATACAGTTTGCTACTCTGCGTTAGCACAACTTTTGAATTAAATCACGGCCGGTACTTAGGCCAGCTTTGACATCACTTTTAAATCCGCTGTGCTAGCTAGGAGTTTGGCTCAGCCAAGAGCCTGTTATTATTATTATTATAATTTTTTTTTGATTGTTGGGGGGGGAGAAGAAACTTTCTCGTAGGCCAACGGTACAATATTGCAGCTCAACAGAGTGTCTAGTTCTCTGCTGCGTGCCGTTGAGGAAGTTTGTAATTCTCGACCCTAGAGAATTGACATAGCACACTTAGCTATACATTGTATACCAGTTATACAATAATTCATTATTTCTTGGGAATACTTAAATTTCCCCTGACATCTGGCGACACGCCAGAGTAAAAATGTCATTTTCCCCTGACAGTCTTCTTTCATTTTCGTGCCTTTAACATATGTTGTGGATAACAGCATTAAACCTTTATATACTTACCCCTACTGGTTCTGATGTCTATAAAAACAACTATATTGTAACACACCCAGCTTTGGCCATTCCACATCTATCCAACAACGCTTTCACTCGGACTGGGGTAGGAGCAGTGGGTGTGGGCTGTTCGAACGGCTGATCGCTCACTGACCGTGACTCCAGCTACTTTGGGGGGGGGATTAGTGCTTTCGGGTGTACCTATAGCCTGAAGTTCAGGAAAGCAGATTAAAGTGGGGATGAGTCACTGATGACTTTGGAGGAAAGTCATTATGTCTCATGAGGCATTATGTATACTGTATCATTAACTGGACACACACACACACACACACACACACACACACACACACACACACACACACACACACACAAAATCAATAAGTAAATCTGAAAAAAATTAAGTTCAAAATATACAATAATTAAGCACTAAATTTTAAAAAATAAAAGAATGGGATTCTGTTTTCATACCTTACTAACAGCAGCATGGAGTTCAGACACCAAGCTTTGACACACAGCACATCTCACTATCTGTAAGAAAAAACAAAACAAAACAACAACAACAACAGCAGCTGCTACAGATGATGAAATGAAAAAATTAACAATATGGAGAGACACAATGTAGTAGAATAATATTCTGACTTAACCATTATCTGCCAGGGGTTTCCCGCCATCGCCCACTCCTAACGGAGAATTTCCGAGATTTTGGGAAAAATACACTTACTTCAAACCCTAATATCTGCCAAACTATAACAGCTAGATAAAAAAAATAAAGATAAGACTCATCAACCCTTCCTCTTTCAAATGAAGGTATCCCAAGGTCTCCAGGTGGTGGTCCCGTTACTGGTTTTACATGCTTATGTGGGATGGTTCCGAGCACGTGCCACTGGCAGTGAGTGACCTTGAACTTGCTGGCTAGCGTTGGCAGCACTGACCAGAGTGGTGATTGTAACACTGCCCGGGAATCCTTGGATGGAATGTGGAGAATGCCACTCGATCTTCAACTTTTCCACACTCACTGTCCATGCAGCTCCCCAAAGGGCTTTCTGCCCGTTTCACAATGTCACCATGCCCCGTAGGTGTGTGGGGAAAAAAATAGCTCATTATTTTTCTGTACTCACTTCTTGCATCAATTGTAATAATTTTCCTCTACTACAACACTTATAATTGCACTTGACATCATGATTACGGGTAACTGTACTTTGACAAATAAATGCTGTGGCTGTTTCATGCGGTATGGTTGAGTATGAGGTAATTACTTGTATTATAACTCAGACCGATTTGTAATAATCAGGGGCATCATAGAAATCTTACAAATGTTATACACAACTTACATTATTTGTACTTCACATCATAAATATGCTTATGCTCACATATTCAGTACTACTGTATTTTCCTGAGTATCAAGGGAAAAAATTTAGTTATAGCCAATGAGGTAATTTTCTTTCTGGCCTGCTCACAAGTGGTTTTCTTTCATGTAACAGGTAGGCTAACTCAAGGTATTTCCAATCATTTTCTCACCAATAACCAATAAACAGTAACAATTATTGCACTGCACTTGAAGAACTTATCAATCCTCTTCTGTCTTTCTTTCCTTGTCTTTCTACCTACGGGAGACTTTACACTTCCTCTTCTGTCTTTCTTGTCTTCATTCTTTCCTCATCCTTCTGCCTGAGGGTGACTACACTGAGTGACAAGCCAAATGGTTTCCTGTACACCACGAAACCACTTACTATACTGGGTGGTAACCATATAACCAAATTATGGCACCTGGTGGTTCAGTGGGTAATTGCGGTGCTCTCAGTCGGACTGACCCAGTGAAGATTTATATCCATGGGGTGATTGGGGTTTATTGCTCACGTAATGCCATTCAGGAATGAGTGAGGCTGGTCACTCTCATCTTAAATGTCAGGACCAACTTGCCTAGCCCTGGGCTCCTACACTCCTCTGTGGGGCGACATAGGATTGGATAATGAATGAATGATATATAAAAACACACACTTGTGCATACCTGTATAGTATTTACACTTTCCCAGACACCTACTCAGTAATCACGCTCGGAGTGATACTCGCAAAAACATTTAGGGGATAGGGAGACCTTGCACTCTGCACATTGGTAGGCTGTCTGTCTTCATGCTGGGGGATGGCGTTTGGTCATGTTACAGACATGGCACTGCCTGTATGCCTGACGACCTGCTGTGGTATGGCCAATCTCTACCAGCCTGTACCACCAGAAATACTTGGCACAGCTTAGCCTGTCCGTTGTAGCCGTCCCCTGCCTAGCTCCTGGCACCTGTGCAGTTGAATACTCTTCAAGGAGTTCGTGTGCAAGCTCTCTCTCAAACTCTCGTAGAGAGAGAGGTTTCCTGACTTGCTCCTTGAGTAATATGAAACTGTTCAAGACAGCGCTATCGTGAAGGTGTAAAAATGCCTTCTTGTACCACCTGCAGGACTTGCGTAGGCAATCAACCTCACCAATTTGCATATCCGATTTATCAACAAGCTGCATGTTGATATTATAATCACTGACAGCATTTGGCTTCAACACGGGTTCCGTGGTCATGTACACTCAACCCCCTGCTATCGCGCCTAACTGGTTACAGTAAACCAGCGTGATAGCTGATTTCGCGATAGGTGAACTGAAGAATCAATGGGAAAATTTCTAATTGGTTTTTCGGTGGCCCATTTCCCTAACTTTTAACCACTTTATGCCTACGATTTCCAGCCAATCTCTCCTCCAACATGAAATAAAGCATTATTATATTAATAATAACATTATAATCAATAAATAAACAACATAAAAGACAATCAGACTTACTTTTATAAGAATTAAGGAAGGTTTGGGTGGTTTGAAGGGTCCCGAGGCTTGGGAGTGGCTTAATTCCTGCCGTCAAATCTTTGCCAGATAATTTAATTTGAGAGCTCAAAGTTGGTCAACTTCTTCTTCATCTCTTTAAATGATCTCTTTGTCAGCAAAACAACAGGAATAATACCAACATCAGGTTTACTCAATGCTATAAGGATGAGAAGTAGTGAAAACAACAGGAATTATACCAACATCAGTTTTACTCAATGCTATAAGGATGAGTAGTAGTGAAATACAGAGAAATAAAAAGGTAAACAAATAGTGTGGATGTATCATCTACATCTTGGGACTGAATGTTATTCTTTTTTTCTTTAGTTATCGATGGGCTTTATTCATTATTCACTTCATATATCATGATGGAATTCGAAGAAATTACTTATTTAGGATATATGCAACGATGTTTTAATGTGAAATGTTAGAGCAACATGGCTGAAGATTGTATATACAGGCATTAAGTCGGGATGAAGCTTGGGTGTAGGTTCAGTGCTTGGGTGCTGACGAAAATAATCTGTGATTTGACGCTGGTGTAAGGCATTCATGTAGGCACGGTACTTGTCCTCATATCCTTCAAGGGCTTTATTAATGAAGGATATGCACTGTTCACTGTTGATAGCGGTATCTTGCTCTAAAATGTGACGTATCTGGCCACTCAACTCAATCAAAGTCTTGATGTTGCACCAATCCGGTGAGGCGTTCACAACCCGGGAGCTTCAAACTCGATGCGTGATGTGTGATAGAGTTCTTGGGGTGTGTGATAACGTGTTTGACTGTGCATTTGATGTGTGCATGATAGCAGATAAATGCGATAGCTGAACGCGTGATAGCAGGAGGTTAAGTGTAGTCTGTTTTTCCCGTTTCCTCAAAACACAACCCTTATTTACTGTTGACATGTTAACCCATCTCTTGTCATGCCAGAGAAGGGCTAACAAGTTGTCACATTTCTTGGTAAAAAGGGTTCCCTTCTCAGTAATTGCTGGGAATACAGGGAAATTCTTTCTGTCTGCATGAACAGTTACACAGGGCCCAGTACCATGTTCAAGCAAATACTTGGTCAACAGTGGGGCAGCGTAATAATTATCGGTGTACAGAATGTGGTGCCTGTTGAAATACCTTTCCATCAGCACTTTCAAAACTGATGCTGAGAAACTGTGAAGATCATCACTACATATATCAACATCCATTGCCAAATAAACTATCACATCAAGCACATATCCAGTTTTGCAATCGGAAAGGACAAAGAATTTCAGACCAAAGTGGTGAAGGTTGGACGGCACATACTGAATAAATGTCAACCTGCCCCTGAATAACACCAGCGACTCATAAATTACCACTTTCTGAAATGGACGAAAAACCCTGGAAAATGACTCCTTGAGCATTGTTATGGTTCAAATTTTCCACAACCTGTCGCTCAGTGAAGGGCCCTAATTTCTATTGAAATGGAGGAACCTTAGGATGGCCAGGGGTACCTGTTACGAGCCATATACATACCGAAGACAGAAGTGCCCACAAGTTCATCTACCGACCAATTGTCAAGGAACACATTTTCTTAAGTGCGTAATCAACACGATAAGGGCTAGCAACACAAACAACTCCCCTACCTCCACAGGTTGCCAATCCCTCATGTGCATGCTTTCGCTGGCAGCCACGTCCATCCACTGTGCACTCATGGCCTGGTGGAAATTAATTTCATCCACCAGGTATTCCATGATGGTGGTTGTGAATATTGTCTTGAAAATGTTGCTAATACAGTAAGACCTCACTATAACGGACTAATTGGGGCTCAGGCCAGTCCGAAATATGTGAAATTCCGATAAAAGCGACATCCGGACTTACCCCTCCTAATCCGCATTTTTTCCGTTATATCAGACATTAGTCCGGATTGCATCAGTGGTTTTCACCACCACTGCAGTATTGTGCTGTGTTATACCTTCACTACATTAATCAAATGGTATAATAATACTGTACTGTGCACTGAAAAACATGTCTTTTACTTGTCTTATTGTGGTGAACATAGCTGAACTTGTCAGGCAGTCCGGACTGCTTTCTGGCTTTATTGGGATTTTCCAATATATAGGAGTTTAATCTGGTAGCTCCTCGAGTCCGATAAAAGCGAATTCCAGTCTACTGAAGTCCGTTATATCGAGGTTTTACTGTAGTCAGGGCCTTGGGAGAAGCTCATCTTCCTGTACACCTGCTCCTTCCTCATCAAACACTGGCACACAGGGCTCAAATCCTGCTCCATCCTCCTAGACGAAGATATCCACTCAACCTACACTTGGTAAAGCGGGCAGTTTGCCACGTGCAGCAAGCTTTTTTCTGCATGCGTGCACACACACACACACACACACACACACACACACACACACACACACACACCCTGGAGGTAGGGGGTTTTTCAAGAATTCTCCCCCAGTATCCCTGCTTGTCATAAGAGGCGACTAAAAGGGTTGGTGGTGGGATAGTGCCCCACCCCATAAAAACAACTAACTTATAGGAGGATGCAGCAGCACGGGCCGAACAGGGTGGTACTCCCGAGGGGAATGGAATGCTGGTGATAGGGAGAGCTGGAGCTCCTTTCACTAGCTACCTAATCATCCTCCTTTGCTAACCTTTTCAGTGTGACAGTAACATGGAGAATAGACCAGCATACTCCCCCAAACATTTCCTCTAACTATCATATGTACTACACCACATGCACTTTACATATCACACAACGTATCCCACTACGTTACAGGGGTTGACGCCAGCAAGGGCATGCGGCCAGAAAACTTTGCCCCCGCTACCTAGTGGCGGACTTTTGGGGGGAGGCTTGACAGGGGTTCCGCCGGCATAGATCACGCGTCCGGGGAGAGATGGGGCTTGAACCTGTGCTAGAGGGTACAGGGCATTGCGGTTCCCAGGCTGCCGCTTCCGCTTAATAGAGAGGGGCCCGAACCTGGGAGTAGCACCCCAGGAGGCTGCCATATCAGTGGGTGTATAATGGCGGGGCAGTTGCAGTGCCAAGGCGCGCTTGGAGGGTGTCCCTGCAGGTGTCCTGGCAGGGTGCCCCGAGGCCACTACCACAGCCACTAGTAAGCTGGTGGGCTAGGGGTCCCAGATCCATTGCCTGGACCTAGGACTGTGCAATGGGCTGGGCCTTTGGAATGTCTACCCCCCTTTATCTTACCGACTATGACCATATACAAATATATGCATCAAAGCAAGCCTGAGGACAGCAAATCACCCAGGGGGTTTAGGGTGGGTTCGTGGAATGTGGGAAGTTTGAGGGGAAGAGCGGGGGAAGTTGTTGAGGCGTTTAGTAGGAGGTGGGTGGATGTAGCTTGTTTGCAGGAAGTCCAGTACAGGGGTGGATCAGCCAGAAAGATTGCTGGGAAGGATTACTACTATAAGCTGTTTTGGCAGGGGGGAACTGACGGATATGGGGGTGTGGGTGTGTTGGCTGCAGAGAAATGGGTGGAGTATGTTATGAATGTCATGAGAGTAAGTGATAGGATAATAGTAGTGAAAATTTTGATCGGACGGGTGATGATTTCAGTTATATCAGCATATGCTCCACAGGTAGGACTGGATGACGCAGAGAAGGATAGATTTGGGATGATTTAATAAGTGTAGTAAGTGGTATGGGTGATGATGAGGTAGTGGTTCTGGGAGGGGATTTAAATGGTCATGTTGGTGAAGCAGCTCAAGGTTATGAAGGAGTCCATGGAGGATGTGCATATGGTGTGAGGAATGCGGAAGGGGAAAGAATACTCGAGTTTGGGGAGGCTATGGACATGATTGTGTGCAACACACATTTTAG